>JAAAKM020006454.1:0-10497 GCA_010016025.2 Alatinidae sp. Z8VKAUB7J3 | reverse complement strand
CAACGGACATGTAACAATGGCATTCGGCAACGCGGGCGGACGAGAAGCGCGACGCGCGCAACAGGCAGCGCAAACACGCCAGCAGGGGGGGGGGGCGGGCGGCGTTACGATTATTTAGCACTAAAGAGTAGTTTTTGCTTTATGAGTCATCCTTAGTAAATTATTTGGTTAGGGACCTAGTATAGAGGTGACACAACGAAGTAAATCACTTCGACGTTGACTTCGAAGACTTCGATTTGCTGACCTCAAACCATTTAATCATCTGGCTATGGCTTTGCTTTTGTGAAATTGTAAATGATCAAATATTACAGAAAAATTGAATTAAATGTAGAAAGTGGTGATAATATCAAAAAAAGTTGAAAATTTTCAAATGCTTCCTTCTCTTTCTCATAACTCTATAACTCTATACTAAGAACCCTTGAACATTGTATCTCTCCCTCCAACAATCCTGTTCTTCAAGACTACACTTCAAACTACGGCCTAACAACGGGGCACAGCACGTTCTTTTATTAAGATGGGTTAAGTATTCTATTGTTTTGCTTGGTAACTTAATATGATTATGCATTTCGTTATTCCATAAATTCTAGAATTCAGAGAGGATACTTCTTGGTCAGCATAGACACAGGCAAATATTATTTTTTACTTGAATATACAGTTTGTGTCATGGAAGATGCGATAGCATATGAGGTAGTCAATTCATAAATAATTATACTGTTTTTTGCCCATTCGCATCAGTTGTTCGTTATTTATTGCTAAGATGTCACAATAAAAAGTTTAACGTTTCTGTGATTTTCCATTGGCCAATTGATATATTTGGAATGCTTACTATTACTGAGATTTTAGTAACTGTAAATTGTGTTAATATAATGCAAAGAACACATTTTAGCATATATACTTCCCAAATCATTTCTAAAAAAAATTTACTAGAATAATGCAAAATAATCCTAGTATTTCCTTTGTGTTAATTAGATATCGTACTCGCTCTGTATAACATTTACAAGTTTCATTCCGATTTGAAAAGCAACAAACTCAATTTGGTCTAACAGTAAAGTACCTTAAACTTTAAAAATCAGAGTTTCACTAAATCCGGTCATTTGAGTTTGATTTAATTCATTTTATTATCATGTTACTTCCCTGTTGATCTGTGATTGATTGATACCGTTTTATATAATTTAAAAATATTTTTTGCACAGTCCCTGAACGATTCTTAAAAATGCAAAAAAATCAAATCTTAATAGCCTTTTACCCTAGCAGTAAAGTTCTGAGCGGCACATTTTCCGGAAGTATTTCCCGGGGGAGTGGGCTCCAGGGGGCACTTTTCCGGGGGACTATTTTTAGATGATGTTGGAGGAAGATTCTACGTTATGTTCTGGATAAAATTCTCAGCAATAAGTCATCATTTGCTTGCAAAGCCGACATGTGCTGACTACACCTTGACTGTATACTATCAAGAATATTTGTTCAGTGTATTAACTAATGTTTGCTCTTCTTTTCTTGCTGTTCTCAAAAAGCTGCGTCTTTATTAGCAGAGAAACCGGGTACTTTGTCAAATTTTAGATTAGATAATTAGTTATTTACATATGCCTGCATTTCCTTATATCGATGTTTCGATATATTTGGTTATGTCATTTTATCAATTTTTGAATTTTGGAAGTAAGGGGGGTTAACTGACAATTGCCTTAAACTCTTTAAGGAGCGGGGAAAGTGCCAACAGTGCATTTACGTGTGGCGCACACTAAAGACTACTTACCTTAAACTCGTGTCATTTTATGTAATTGTTTGAAATATCGCAATAAGCAAGAAATTAAACAGGTTTCAATGCATGATCGATATTTGACCAAAAAGTAAACCCTCAAAATGTAACATTCCACTTCTTTTACAATAGAAAACACTTTTGCCATTGATACATTCTCTTAACATAGGTTAAAGGCTCAGCCTCCTTTCTTATATCACAATGTCGTCCTCATCAACGGGCATAGATAGACCTTTCAAAGACATGACAAAGCAATCAAAAACAGAGTAGCAAATCATAAGATTGTTAATGGCATTCTATGCTATTATGGAAAACGTGCAAAACTCTTAATGTTTAATTTGTTTAGAAACACCTCCAAAAGGTTCTACTTGCGGACAACCCCATTTTATTTCGGCCAGCTAGGAAAATTAAAAAGTTACTTGCCGGGCTTTTTGCCACTAAATACTTTCTTTATCGTAATCCTTTGTTCAAGAAAAAAAGCACCCAGTAGTCAGTCCTTGCTAGCGTCATAACAAGGGCTTGAAATTGAGGAAACGTAGATAAACTATTGATTTTTCCTTTCATTCAAATTTTGTAAGGCTTCGCAGTACACAAATGCTTGTTTCGGTAACGCTGTATAAAGCTTAAAGATACAAGCAATCTCTTTCATAGATTTCCTGATCGATAATTAATGTCTTCGTGGTTCAGCAAGTGTACCCTCATTATGTGCGGTGCACAGCATGATTGTGCTATGTTTAGACTCTTTGATTTTAATGACAGCAACCTCTTATTCGAATAGAGACCAACGATATGTAGAATTCGTTATTGTTGTTGTATTGGCGGTTAGGGTTAATTGGAGAGTCTGTAGGAAGTGAACGCCCCCACCTCATTTCATCGCATGAAATTGTAAGTAGCGGTTAATGCAAAGACGTACCGTCAATGTTAGCGTATCTTCTCACTCTAGTCTTGTTGCAATTATGCTAATTGCTAATTCGACGTGTGTCACGAAGTTCACGCGTCTGTTATAATCCCTTCTTTTGTTATCGAGCTATTATGTTAGCGTCATAGTGGATAAGCGTCCACACAAAGGAGTGAAACATTTTAAAATTTTCTTTTTTTCTAAAGACACAATGAGACCATTCTCTACAGTTGCAAGCAAGTGGCTTACAGCTAATTCCTTGACCCAGTAGAAAGTCCTATTAATTTTGTGTCCCAGGAGAAATCGCTTTCTTATTAAGATTTACTCCTCTAAACTATAAAATCTATGGTTTTATGCCTCTGAAGGTATATGGAAAGGTTAAATATTACGTGGCATTGAAACCACGTTGAACGTTTTTTAGAATTTTAAACATACTAGGTGCGTTTTTGGAAAACTAATATGTATCATAGAAAGTAAGAAATTTCACTTTCTTGACCTAAAAATCTATGCTTTTCTGTTCCATCCTCTCCTCTCCTATTAAAGTCGTCGAGGGCAATGACTATAGTTTCTTCTTTATAATTATTTTCCCAACTTAATCTTTACATGGACAAGGCAAGGGGGAGAAAGCACCAAAGGTATACTCCTTGCAACACATACGCCTGTGTCGTAAAATTGGCAGGGCAAAGTATCTCGTTAGAATTCAAAGTTGAGTTGAGTACATACATTTCTCATAAATGCTTTAAAACGCTTTGAATTCTAGTAGCTCCAGTCAGTACACTAATCCGACACAAGGGGTCATGAGTCGTAGGTCAACTGCTGCACCACATATAGGGGACATAAATGGTATTGTCAAAAGATATACCACTATTCCTCCACGAGTAGACAATTGCGGGTTTATACCAGACCTCAAACGTTAGTCGGTATATTGCTTAAGTGCTTCTAATTTTAGCTTACCAAAACTATGCAATTTAAGCATCTTGGCTTTCTGGGGCAATACACTACTATTGTACATATCAAGGAATCGGTATGGCATTGATTTACCGCCAAGCCTCAGAACACTCTCGAAATTACTTCTTATAGAAAACTTGTGTACTGAAAATTATTCTTCAGTATTACAAAAATAAAACAATTGACCTGTTTGTATTTTAAATGCAAAAATGGATAAGAGGGATTTTCTTTCGTTGGAGGAAAAGATGAAAGCAGTAGGTATAATAGTGAAAAGTGGTGCCGCTCCTTTATCTAAGCGTTTTCGGAAGAAATATACTTCAGAACCAAAGCCACGTTGATGTTTTAGAAGTAGATGCAAGTTAAATTCCGGGCTTTTGCGTTATTTAAAATATGTTGTTTGAGACTCTCTTGTAATTCTTGAAATTATAATGTAGCTATGCAATGTTATTATTCAACATGTACAAAACTTGATTAAATTTCTAAGCGAAGAGACGGAGGATATCTGGTGTCCACACTAGTTGATCTAGAAGTGTGAAATTATCACTTTTTCTTTTTTCTTTCTAGGCACAACTATTTTTAAGTCGATCAAACTTTCTTTCCGCCACAAATCTAAGAAAGAAGAAAATAGGGCACAAGGTGAACTTGGGCAGTTCTTAAGAGGGGGGTGGCGTGGCAAAATATATGTATGGTGAAATACATGGCTTGAACGAATAAAATTAGTAACATGCAACAAGGTGACTTTTAGGCGGGTTTATGTTGATTTTACATTTTACTTGCGTATTTCACTGACAAGCCTCATTTTTTTAAAAATTGTACTTTAAAAACCTTATACTAATACTAAAAGTTATTTTCTTGCTACATATCTGTTTCGTGTGAACTTCTTTTACGCCGTATGTTCATTTCTTTTACAGTTTATTAGGGTCTTATGTATTAACACTTTTGATCCCGCCTCATTGACACCATTTAAGGCAAGGTAATTTAATCAGAGGAAGGCTAAAATCAGAAATAAATAAATATGCGGAAGCTATAAGAAGCTTCAATTATCTCATTAAGAAATAAAATTTCAATTATAATTTTTGAACGTAGTCTGCAAAAAATAATAAACACTTGCTAGAAAGAGGAAGGATGGTTATAGGAAGAAAGGGTAATGTTTTAAAGTGATGTCTAACAGCCTCTTTATCATTTCTTATAACCTCGTTTGGACGTTGAAATACCGAGACAATCTTTAAGTAAACCTACAGTCTCTTATTTAGGAAGGAGCGTTTTTCTGTTTTGATTAATATTTTTCCTATTTTTTATTTATATATGTATTCCAAACATCACTGAGAAGAAAGGATTTGAAACATCAGTTTTGAAATAAACACTAGAGAACTAGAAAATATGTCACCACCGGGGATCGAACCCGTTACCCAAACAGATTACACAAATTTTGTTAATGATATATTGAAGTAGATAAATTGGCTAAAGACAAAGAAATGATAGCTAGTTCAAAAAATTTACACAGCAGATAAATGGAAGATTTTAGTAAGTAATCTGTAAATCAGCTATGGAAAATCAGACCCACTCAGGATAGGACTAAATCTTTAATCAAGCCAAAGAAACGAAATCTGTGACAAGGAACAAACAAGTATCTGATGCAAAGTTTCAATAAAAATAAACGTGTTGTTAAGTGCCATATATTTTGTAAATAAGAGCAAAGACGGCTTAAAGACCTTTCTGTTAAGGTGATAAGATCCTCTCGGGAATTGCCTCTCAAAAATCAAGAAGTGTAAAAATTAATTAAAAGTTCATCGGTCAGAACAGAAAAAAAATTCTGGCGATTTGATCGATATCATACCAGTTATTAGTGAACGTACTGCTGTTTAAAAACATTATCCAGTATTTAACCCAATTTTTCTTTCTGTATACGTGTATTAAGTAAGACATCGTGCTTAAAGTCTGGCAGAATGTTCGTAAGCCCTATATTGTCAGGTGTTATTTTTAAATCTCGCATTAGAGCATTACAAAGAACTTGCAAATTTTCTAAAACTTAAGAAATTACTAGACACCGAATAATCAATTAACTCTCAATTGCAAGTCCTTCAGTTCACTTCGTATTAGGAAGCGGTGAGAAATTAATTATTATAATAACTACGTTTAAATATAGAAGGCCGGTGAAAAGTAATTGCCGTGCTTTAAGCATTATTGCTACGGAAATGTACGCTGTGGTTAACCAAGTAACAACTCTCTCCTTTTTATGGTGTACGTTATCTTGTGACGGTAGGAGAAAATTTAACGATATGACCCGCATTTACATACCTAATAATAACCTTTGACCAGAAACTCATTGGTAGAAAAAGATTCTTTATGTCAACGTACGGGAAATTGTTAAAAATACTCATGCATTTTTTTTGTAGGTCCAGGTACAATGAAAGTGTCGTTTGTTTAGGGAAGAGAAACTATGTTAGTTAGCAGAAGTTATGAAGAATGATCTAAAATGACATTTGACTATGTTTAGTGATAAATTTATGGAGTTAATAGAAGCTGATCTAAGGTTTATCAAACCTTTTAAAGGTGTGAACCTCATGCATGGAATGTATTCTTCGCATATTTTTCATAGGGTGTAACAAAGTCGCATTTCGGAACGTTAAAAACTTTCATACAATTAAAAGTTTATATTAACAGCCAGTAATTGCTCATCATAATTGCAACCTGAACAGCTATCAAATAATATATTGCTAGTCTTTCTTAGTCTTTACTAGTCTTTCTTAGTCCAATCTTGATGACGTTCTACAACACTTCATAAAATTATGTTATGAAATTACAAGATTTGTTGGTACTATCTTATTAGAGAACTTTGAGCTATTTATGGCAGGTCACCGATGACTTCTTTACACAAAAAATACTATATTCTAATATTTGGTTGCATGGAAACATACAATGTCCACCAACAGGGGTCCAGGAGTATAAGCTGAATCTACCTGACCATGATCCTAGTTATCAAAGCCATTCGCCAGAAGCATTCCAATCAAGCAAACGCTACCTTTACTGAATTTTCGTCATGTAAACATAAAATACTGCAAACAATTTCCATCTTCGTAAATATTTTTAACACAAAGTGGAATAAAATTGCCAATAATATAGCAATACAAAAGCCATGCACGGGAAGCACCCTCATCACCGGGTTTGTAATAGCAACTGCTACCCAGTATGTCCACTTCGATAAATATATTTGTTGATATTGATGTTATTGAAAAGCGTGCGAAATAGGCAGAAATTTAACCTCAGTATATTTTAGGTTATACGTAATAAAATTATAGAGCAATACTAACGATATGGTGTCTTATTATTGAGCATTATTCAAACGTAAGAGCGTAATTGACAGTTTTTTCTGATAGTACTACATTCACTTCGAGATCGACCATTTAATTAGCATTTTTTGAAATGTTTGTTTTCAATCGTTTACTTGGATTTTTGCAACTTTCTGCTCCACAACTTTGCCTATTGAAAATACCTAGCAACAGAATTTTTGATAAATTGACCATTATCCTTCGGTGGAGTCTGCAGGAGTTATTGCTTTAGTTATAATGATCTGAACCTAAGCAACTGGTAGCCATTCCTGGTGAGAGAACGAGTTTGAACAACTGCTTCCCCAGCAAGATGCAGATTCAATTATCGAAACAATTTATCTTATTAGCTACCTACAATTTGCTGAGACGGAATAAACATCTGTGTAGGAGGTTGCCCATTAATGCTTGTAGGCATCGCAATGAAGCATCAGCATGGAGAAGGTGCACAAGTAGTAAAGACTAGCTTGGCATAATTATCAATAAACGATCCAAAGAAAAGAAACCGCTTAAACTCACCTACATCTGAATACAACTGTTTTCCCTTTAACAAGAAAAGCGGGTCGTCTTGTTTCTACTAAACTGCACTGTCGTATGTAACGATCCCAATTAACTACCATTTTTATATTATTTTCCATTTTTCTAGGTACACACTTATCAGAAAAGGAGTAGAACTAACTCAAAGCTTGTTGGGAGACAGCTTGGACAGCAACCAATGGCACAGTGTACAGATCTTACGAGTTCGGAGACTGACTCAAATTCTTTTAGATGGAAAGTACGAGAAGACTGTTCTGTTACCTGGCGTATCAACAGAACTAAGACTCAATGAAGCAGTTTATATCGGAGGTGTCGATAAGGATTTCCTAGTTAAACAAATACATAAAAGTGAACTCTTGAATTTTTCAGGATGTTTGAAAAACATACATGTAGATAACAGAAAGCCATTAGATCAGCTAAAAAGGCGAGATGGAAAAGTCGTAGTAAGCGGCCAGCATTCATATTCGTGCCGAAAACCAAAATTTGCACCTTTTGAATTTCCAAAGCCGCAATCCGTACTTGAATTGATTAATAAACCCGAGAATCCATCAAAATCTCTCGTCGTGAAAATAACCTTTCGATCCTTTGACTCCGAGGGGGTCCTGCTATTTGCAGAAGGAAACAAATGCCACGTTTTTGTTGGATTACACAATGGAAGAGTTCAGATGGAATTGAATCAAGATGATTTGTTAAGAGCAAAGGTCGAGGATCCGCAAGAAACATCAAATGGTTTGTGGCATCATGTTTCCGCTACCATTACACAAACCGCCATATTTCTGAAAGTCAACGACGGTACCATGCTTAAGGCATTCTTAGCCAAAATTTCGTTGGGCTATGATTGCAGCACGCCACGTAGAGTACGAATAGGAGGCGGTGCTGACCGGAAGTTGCGACGGGGTTTTGTGGGTTGTTTTAATCTTCTGAAGGTTAATGACCTCATAATTGATGTTACAAACTCAAGCCATGTGAAAACTAGTGACGTTCGACTAGATGGATGTAACATTGATGATAAGTGCTTTCCCAACCCATGCCGAAACCAGGGTCGTTGTACACAAAATTGGCAAAGTTATGGCTGCGATTGTTCTCAGACTACCTTCTACGGAAAACATTGTGATATCCCTATATACAAAGAAACGTGTGCAGCCTATGCAGCAATTGGCCTTAGTCATCCTTCGTATTGCATCCTTGATTCAGATGGAACAGGAGATCTGGAGCCTTATACTACATTGTGTAACTTTACAGGTTCCCATGAAGCGGTCACGGTCGTCCATCATGACCGCGAAAGTAGAACCGAAGTCAACAAAGGCAATGAGAAGTTTCAAAATATCGCATTCCATATCATGAATTATGAACTTGGCATGGAGAAAATCGAAGCTTTGATCAGGAAAAGTAATTATTGTCGGCAACACATTTCTTTTGAGTGCTATAATGCAGTCCTATTAAATGCACCTTCAGGCCCACCAAACGGATTATGGCAATCCCGGGATGGATCAGTGAAGAAGTACTGGGGTGGTGTCAGAGAAGGCAATGAGGGATGTAAATGTGGTCTTACCCAGGAGTGTAAAGATAAGAACAAACTATGCAATTGTGATTCTTTGAATAATAAATGGGCTGAAGATTCGGGTTTTCTTACTGATAAGGAAACCTTGCCAGTAGTCAGGATGCAATTCACCAAAATCAACAAGGGATTCGGATATGTGCAATTAGGTCCGTTGGAATGCTTCGGAAATGCAAAAAGTAAGAGCCAAGTTGAGACCCCACCATCTAACATATTGTCCAAAGTATGCATAAGTGTTACTACCAAGGAATACATCACTGCTAACGAAACTTTGGTAAATTGGGTGTCTCCTGTTATATCCCCGCCGACTGATCCACCATTTAAACCGTTTCCTTCTAAGGACTCGTCGAGATTTATAGGTGACAATAACGGCCCAACACATTTCCCGAACACGAATTCTGATATGGAGCTTGGGTCTACTATGGTCTCTTTTACTGACATTGGTACAGGGATCCCACGAGAAACCAGCTTGAGCAAAAATGTAGATCCTGGTAATTTGCATCAGCAGCGAAGTTTATCAATTCTAGAAATTTTGCTGATTGCTTTTGCTGCTCTAGCAGTCATTGTGTTGATTACCAAGTTTATCATTATTCGAGGAGTATCCTTTATTAGGAGGCAGTATCAGATTAAGCGACTTTGTAACAATCACGATAAGCATTATACTACTGAGTCGGAGCGATCATTACGATCAGATCAAAGTGAGGTTACTCTGGCTAAAAAAGCACCAAGACGAGGTTTAAGTGCCTACTGGGTTTAAGATCAATAAGAACAATTGTGTTCGCTACTTGAAATGGTCATTTGAATCAAGAGCGTCTTTTCGGCATCGTGTTCAGTGGTATCATTCTGCGATGTGAACAATCACTGGGAATACGTTTAAAGGACAAAGTGAATACCTGCCTAATCATTATGCTGAAAAGTGCCTGCAGGTTGTTGAATATTGTATATAGCTGTAACGTCAACAGTGGCTTGCAAAGCAGATCATGATTTGTTGCTGAAATATTTACTACAAGCCAAGATTTAGGGTAAGAACGGTCTTAAATGGGAATGTGATATTTTGATCAGATTCAGCAGTACATTGGGTTAACATTCGTTAAATCATGTTTTTAGATTCCAAAGTTAGCTTGAGCTATACGATTTAACAAAAGATATGCTCAAGGGGTAATACTATTTATACGTTAGCTATTGTACTCCACAGAAGAGTTGAGAAACAAGAGAAACTTTGGAATAATGCTTTAGAGTGTTTTGTACAAAAGAATCTCATCCGTTACTCACATTTTGTCGTTCAAAGGAATTCAAGAGACACTTCGAAAAGATTCTTTTTGGTTGATACAACTTACCACAATATTTTTAGTTGTAGGAGGAGTCCTTTTACATAAACAGTTTTTGAGGTCGAGTTTTCTCGGTTCTATGACAGTTACCCCCGGCGACATTTACCCCCGGCGACATTTACCCCTGGCGACACTTACCGCCGGCGACA
>JAAAKM020006452.1:0-10498 GCA_010016025.2 Alatinidae sp. Z8VKAUB7J3 | reverse complement strand
GTCCGGCAGCCCCCACAGCACCCAGGCCGCCCAGTAGCGGGGATGGGACCACGGCTTGGTCTTCTCGAGCTTGCCGTCCTTGCCCTTCGCCTCGACCTCGTGGTCGCGGATCTCGAGCTGGGCGCGGCGCAGGGCCTCGGCGGCCGGAACGCCCTTGGCGTGGTGCTTGTGGAACGACTCCATCAGGGCGCGCGAGGCCTCGTCGTCGACGAGCCAGAGGCTCGCGACCGTGCGCGGCGCGCCCGCGTACATGAGCGCACGAGCCAGACCCATCACGCCCTCGCCCCGCACGAAGCGCCCGCGGCCGGTCTGGCAGGCCGAGAGCACGACCAGGTCCGTCCGTAGTGGCAATCGCATGATCTCGGCCACGGTCAGGAAGCCATCCTCCGCGGTGCTCGGCGTCAGCGCGAGCGAGCAGAGGGACGGCCATTCGACATCCACGAGGCCGTGGCAGGCGAGATGCACGAAGCGGTACTCGGCCAACGGCGCTTCGAGCAGCGCGGCTCGGCTGGCTTCGGCGCCGAGCCAGAGGTCGGCGCGCGCGGTCTTGCGCTTGAGGCTGCGGAGACTGCTGGGTTCTTCCGGGGCGGGGGTTCCGTCCGACAGTTCTTCGAGGATGCGGAAGGCCTCATGCCTCGTGAACGGCAGCCGGCCCTTGCCTCGGCGCGCCGACACCGCGTCGTCGCCGGTGATCGGGTCGGCGATGGCGACCTCGACTCGATGGGTACCGACCGCCGCGCCGTCGAGCGACAGGGTGCGCAGCTCCTCGACCAGGCCGTCGGCATCGATCGCGACCACCACCGGCCCCTCGAGCGTCGCCCGCGAGCCGTCGGGCTGCACGTGCTCGGCCACCAGCTCGACCTCGGTCCGCGTGCCGACCTGCTCGCGCAGCCGGTACATCCACGGCCATTGCCCGCCGGGCTCGGCGCGGTTGTCGAGGTCGATGGTGATCGCCTGCTCGGCGACGAAGGTGATCTCGGTGCGATTCGACAGCGCGCAGCTGGCGAGCTCGGCGGCCTGGAGGAAGACGGTGAGCCCGGCGGCCGACGCCGGCACCGGAGCGATCAGAGTCGCCGTGCCCTGGTCGTCGGCGACGGCGGTGGCGAGCTGGCGCGGCGCGTCGATCCCGTAGCGGGCATCGCCGCAACCGGGGACCGGAGCGCTGCCCTCGGAGCGTCCCCAGACGAAGGTGACGGTCTCGTTCGGGGTCAGGTGGTCGACGGTCAGCACGGCGTCGCTGCCGGCGACCGGTGGGGTGGACATCTCCAGGACCGGGCGCCAGGACAGCACCTCGGTCTCGCGTCGCGCGAAGCTGACGAAGAACAGATCCTGATGACCGCCGGCGACCACCACCCGGCCGTCGCCGAGCACGGCCGAGGAGGAGACCTCGAGCTGGTAGTGGTCCTCGGGCAGCGGGTCGATGACCTGCCAGTCGTCGCTCGACGGGTCGTAGATGCCGGCGGCATCGAGCTGGTCCTCGTAGAAGGCCAGCACGCGGCCGTCGTCGAGCCGCTGGCCGCGGATCGAGCTGAAGCCCGACAGCGGCGAGTCGATCTGCGACCAGCTCTCGCTGTCCGGGTCGTACAGGACGCGCGGTACATTGAACGCGCGGCCGTCGTCGAGCAGCACCATCTCGGTCGGTCCGAACGGGCTCGGCAGGGGAGCGGTGGCGGTCCAGCGATCGGTGCTCGGGTCGTAGAGCTCGGCGCCGTCGCGACCGACCAGCAGCACGCGGCCGTCGTCGAGCACGGTGCCGACGGAGTCCCGCACGTCGTGATCCTCGAGCGGCGAGGCCACGGAGGTCCAGCGGTCGTCGTCCGGATCGTAGAGCTCGGCCGAGCCGGCGGCGGCGGGGCCGGAGCCGCCGACGACCAGGACCCGGCCGTCGTGCAGGGTGAACCCGACGTGGTAGGCTCGCTGGAGCGTCATCGAGGCGGCGAAGCTCCATGTGTCGGAGCTCGGGTCGTACAGCTCGGCGCTCGAGTTCTGGCAGGAGCTCAAGGCGCAGGTGCCGCCGGCCGCGAGCAGGCGACCGTCGAGCAGCAGGTTCGCGCTGTGCGCTGCGCGCGGCTGCACCATCGACGAGACGAACGTCCAGGAGTCGGTCTTCGGGTCGTAGGCCTCGGCGGAGTTGGTGTGGAAGCCGGAGAAGATGTCGCCGTTCCATCCTCCCGTGGCGAGCACGCGGCCGTCGGGCAGCGAGGTCAGCGTATGGTCGACGCGGAGCGTCCCCATCAGGTCGGACGTCGTCCACTCGACCGGCGAGGCGGCCCCGGACGGGATCGACGCGAGCGTGAGGGCCAGAGTGAGCGTGGCCGTGGCGTGGGTCTTCATGGTGGTGTCTCCTTGCCGTGTGATCTCGGGTGAGGGGTGGCGCCGTTCGGCGGGCCGTCCATCGGCCTCGCGTCGCGGCTCACCAGGGAACACGCAAGGCGGGAGGGAAACCGGACAGCCGAATCTCGATGCGGATCGGCGTCCGTCGGGTGGAGAGGTCGCGCAGCACGTACCGGGGCGGAAGCTCGGACCGACGCGACGGGGTGAGGGGCGGGCGGCGGGCGCGATGCGGGTGTCGAGCGTCGCCTCAGGAACGCCGCCCGAAGGCGGGGCGAGCGCGTAGACGGCGGAGGGCATCGCGCAGAGCGGCCGCGGAGGCGAGGCGTCGATCGGGATCCGTGGCCAGCGCTTCGAGCACCAGCGCATCGAGCCGGACCCATCGACGTCGCCGGAGTAACGACGGGCCGAGGGAGACGTACGACGACGGCGGGCGCACGGCATGGGCGACGTCCCGGGGGTTCGTGCCGATCGGTCGGGCGCCGGTCAGCAGCTCGTAGAGCAGCACTCCCAGGCCGTGGACGTCGGTCGCCTCCCCGATCGGCCCACCTCCGAGCTGCTCGGGGGCGGCGTACTCGGGGGTCATCGGCCGCACCCCGACCGTCGTCGGCCGGATCAGCGCCGTCGGAACGGCTCCGGACCCGAGCGCCTTGGCGATACCGAAGTCGACGAGTTTCACGCGTCCGTCCTGTGTGACGAGCACGTTGGCCGGCTTGAGATCCCGGTGGACGATGCGATGGCGGTGGGCGTGGGCGACCGCGTCGCACACCTGCTCCATCAGCTCCAGGCGTGCCTCGAGGTCGAGGCGCTCACGGCTGCAGTGCTCGGTGATCGACGTGCCCTCGACGAGCTCCAGGACGAGGAAGGGCAGGCCGTGGGGCGTCGTCCCGACCTCCTGTACCCGGGCGATGGCGGGATGATCGAGAGCGGACAGGATGCGACCCTCGAGCTCGAAGCGTCGCCGTCCCGACGGGGTGGCGGCCCGTGGGTGGAGGATCTTCAGGGCGACCGGAGCGGGGCCTCGACCGACGGCCCGCCAGACCGTGGCCATCCCGCCGGAGCCGATCCGGTGCAGCAGGCGGTACCGTCCGAGCACGTCCCCGGGCTGCTCGGGAGAGGCGAGCGTCGGTTCGAGCCGCTCGAGCTCGCCCGGCTCCAGAGCGTCGGCAGCTCCGCGGTCGAGAAAGCTCGGGGCGTCGAGGCCCGCGGCCAGCAGGGTGGCGACGGCGTGCCCGAGAGTCGGAACCTCGCGGCGCAGCAGCGACAGGGCGCGCGCCCGCTCCGCGGCGTCGAGATCGAGCAGACGGTCGAGCCATCCGTCGAGCTCGGTCCGGCGGCCGTCGAGTGCGGCCTCAGCCATCGTCGCCGGGCCTCCGTGCCCGTAGCTCCACCTCGAGCCAGGCCTTCGCCTTGAGCCAGTCGCGTCGCACGGTCCGGGTCGAGACGCCCAGCGTGCAGGCGATCTCCTCCTCGGACAGACCGCCGAAGAAGCGGTACTCGACGATCGCACCGAGCCGCTCGTTCCAGGCCGTCAGCCGTCGCAGGGCCTCGTGGACGCGGAGCACCCGGGCGTCCGGGCGCGGCGCCTCTAGCCCGCGCTGGTCGTCGATCGGCACGGCGACGGCCTCGCCGCCGCGCTTGTCGGCGTGTCGTCGGCGGAAGTGGTCGACCAGCACGTGCCGCATCACCTTCGCGGCCAGGGTGAGGAAGTGCGCCCGGTCGCGTACCGACGGCACCTGCTCGGGGGCGAGCCTCAGGAACGCCTCGTGGACCAGGCCGGTGGTGTCGAGGGTCGCCGGTCGCCCGCGTCGGAGCCGAGCCCGTGCGAGTCGCCGGAGCTCCGCGTAGACGCGGCGGTAGAACGCCTCGTGAGCGCGCCGGTCGCCGACCCGGGCGGCGGCGATGAGCTCCACCGTCGGCGGCGCCGACGGGCGCGGAAGGTCGATGAAGGTGCTGGCGGTCATGGGGTCCTCCGAGACGGGTCCCGACGTCGTCGGACCCGAGGCGAGCGTGGGAGGAGGAAGCAGCAGATTTCGTGCCAACCATGCCCGGGCCGTGTCCGACGGGCCTCTGCGGATCGTGATGGTGCCGACGGAAGCGGCAGCGATGCACGCAGATGTTCAGTTCTGAACGGATCGAGAGCGGCCGGCGCGCTCAGGAGGCCGCGGCAGCGCCCTGGAAGGTCGCGTTGGCCCAGTCGATGGCATCGACGTAGAGGCCCGGCAGCTGGCGTTCGTCCACCGAGATCTCGGCGGCGGCGCTCGATAGCGTGTCCCAGCTCCCAGCCTCGTAGGAGAGCGCGCACTCCAGCAGGCTGGCGAAGAACCCGGAGCCGCCCAGCAACGCCGCCTTGAGATCGTGGGCGAGAGGCATCATGTCCAGCACCACCGACAGGGGCTGGTCGACGATCGCGTCGATCGAGGAGAACATGCCGAGCAGGAACGCATCCTCGGAGCGGGTGCCCCGCCGGGCCAGGGTGCTGAGCGCCTCACAGAACCGCGCCCGGACGACCGCGTGCACCACCAGCTCGTCCGGCTTGTCCTCTCCCATGCTCGCCATCGCCATCAGCGAAGCCCACTTGCGGATCTCGCTCGGGCCCAGCAGGACGAGGGCCTGACGGATGGTCCGGATCTCGCTCCGCCAGGAAAAGAACGACGAGTTGACGTAGCGGAGCAGCTTGTAGGAGAGAGAGAGCTCGCGACGGATGATGGAGTCGACCTCGTCGAGGTCGACCTCGGGGCGGTTCAGCTCGCGCAGGACCTGGAGGTAGTTGAGCTTGAAGCCCGGCACGTCGCGGCCGCGCAGGATCACCGGCTTGCTGAAGAAATAGCCCTGGAAGTAGGTGTAGCCGAGCGCGGCTCCTTCGTCGAACTCCTCTTGGGTCTCGACCTTCTCGGCGACCAGGCGGATACCGCGCGCCAGGAAATCGTCCGCCATGGCCTGGCGCTGCTCGGCGTCGGTGGCGAGGAAGTCGACCTTGACGATGTCGGCCAGCTCCACCAGCGGCTCGTAACGCGGGTGGTAGACGAAATCGTCCAGCGCCAGCGTGTAGCCGGCCTGCTTCAGCCGCCGGCAGGCGGCGATCACGTCCGGATCGGGCTCGATCGTCTCCAGCAACTCGATCACCGTCGACTGGGGCGGCAGCACGGCGGCGTGGTCGTGCACCAGCACCTCGCGGGTGACGTTGACGAATGCGCGCCGCCCGCCGGTGACGGTGTCGAGGCCGAGCAGCAGCGAGCTGTCGGCGATGACCCGCGAGGAGGCGTGATCGGGGTCGGGGCAGCGGAAGACGTTCTCGAGGCTGGAGCGGAACAGCAGCTCGTACGCATAGACGTTCTTTTCGGCGTCGAATATCGGCTGTCGCGCGAGAAAGACTTCCACCCTGGGCCCTCCACCGGGACGCTCGCGCCCCCTGCGTCTATCGGCAGACGGGGCACGATCTTTCGCCGTGGATGGCCGGGCCGGGTCAGATCGGTGGACGGCTGCGGGTGCCGTAACCGGTCATCTCGACGTAGCCGGCGCCGATCGGCGCCCCCTCCGGGGACCGGACGGTGACCGCTCCCTCCCAGTAATCGAGCCCGGGGACCAGGCGGCTGCGGTTCTCCTGGTCGGCGAAGACGGGGCGCACGTCCAGCTCCAGGCCGGCTGCGGGTAGCCGGATGCTCCAGGCGGACGGATAGGTCGAGCCGCTCTCGGGGCTGGTCCAGCGCGACAGCACCTCGAGCGACCAGTCGTCGCCGTCGAGGTAGTGGATCTGGCCGTCGGCCTCCAGCCAGGTGCCACGCTGGAAGTCGACCGCGCCGGTCGTGTCGCGCAGCACGTAGAGCATCAGGTCGGTGCCGTCGTCGAGCTGCAGGCTGAACCAGTCCCAGCCGACCTGGTGATCGTCGAGCTGATTGGAGCCGAACTCGCGGTCGAGCCAGCTCAGGCCGTGCACGGCGTGCTCCTCGTCGTCCCAGCGCACCGTCCCGGTGGTCGCGAGACGGGTGAAGCTGTAGTACTGGCTGGCGGCGGTCGGACCCGTTCCCTTGCGGCTGTAGCCGTTCGGTCCCTCGAAGATCCAGGGCCGCTGGGGACGGGTCTCGAGCTCGAACGCGATGCCGAGCGCGTCGTCGGCGGCCTCGATGTCGAAGCCCTCGCCGTTCCAGCGCACGCTCCACCGCGTGTCGGTCCCCGCCGGTCCGAGGCTCCAGGCCAGCACCGGGTCGGGGTAGGTCCCGAACCCGCCGAGCAACGGCATGGCGCGGTAGACCAGCTCCGAGAACCGGTGCTCCTCGCGCTCCAGGTCGCCGAGGGCCGCGTGCCCCATGATCACGTCGCTCGCTCGCCACGCCGACGGCAGCTCCGGTGCGCTCGGCAGCAGGCCGACGCGGAAGAAGGTGAACTGATAGCCGAAACGCGGTGGACCGCCGGGCTCCAGGGCGAGCTGGCCGGTCGCGTACCACCATTCGATCTGGTAGCCGGGATGGGACCAGTGGTCCTGCGGGAAGCTCCAGCTCCGGTCGGGCACCGCCGGCTGCCAGTCGGCCGCCAGACCGCCGCCGACGACGGCGAGCAGCGCGGTCGCGAGGCCTCCGAGGCGCGCTCCCCGGCGTGGTCGGGACGACGGGCTAGCGTTCACGGCTCAGCTCCGAGGCGGGCGTGCGGCTGGCACGCGCCGCCGGGTAGAGGCTGGCGGCCACGGCCGCCGCGAAGATCGTCAGGCACTGCAGACCGAGGGCCCTCCACGGCCAGTCCAGCCGCAGCGTCCAGCCGAAGAAGGCGGGGTTGATCTCGTAGATCAGGATGAAGGCGAGCAGGACCCCGGCGGCCGCTCCGACCGCGACGCCGAGCAGCGCGATGCCGAGCCCCTGGCCGACGAACAGACGGAACAGCTGCCGCCGGCGCGCCCCGAGCGCCCGGTACAGCGCCAGCTCCGGCAGTCGCTCGCGCGCCATCACCAGCAGCGTGAGCGTGATCCCGCACGCCGCGACCAACAGACTCATCGTCTGGAGGATGCGGGTGACGGCGAACGTCTCCTCGAAGATGGCGAACACCTCGTCACGCAGGCCGCGGTTGCTGCGCACGACCAGTGGCACGTCGTCGAGGTCGGAGAGGATGGCGTCGACGGTGCGCTCGGGGTCGTGGCCGGGGACGAGGTACAGGGCGAGGCTGTGGAAGCCACCCGGCCCGAACAGACGCTCGAAGGTGCGGAGGTCGATCGCCGCCGTTCCCGACTCCGACGCGTAGTCGTAGTAGACGCCCGCGATCGGAAGCTCCACTCGGCCTCCCGGCCCTTCGATCGGCAGTCGATCGCCGACGCCCAGACCCTCCTTGCGGGCGAGCGGCTCGCCGATGAGCACGGCACCCTCGGCGTGGGCCGCGCTCAGGGCGGTATCCGGATCGCCAGCCAGTAGCGGGAACCGAACCTCGCCGCCGGGCAGGTCCATCTCGACGCCCGACAGCACGATCCGGCGGTCTCCGGTGTAGACCAGGAAACGTCGTAGCCGGTCGACCACCTCCACCTCCGGCCGGCCGGTCACCGCAGCGATCACCTCGGGGGGGAGGGTCGACTCGGGCGTGCCGCGTCGCCAGCTCGGGGTCGACACGTACACGTCGGCTCGTACCGCGCCGTCCACCCAGACGGTCAGGGTGGTACGGAAGCTGCCGATCATCACCGTGATGCCGACCATCATCGACACCGCGATGGCGAGCGCCGAGGTCGCGACCGAGGTGTTGCGCAACCGGGACGACAATCCGCGCAGGCTGAAGCCGAGACCGAAGCTCCGGATCGGGAGACGCCCGTAGCTGTGCGCGATCAGCCCGGGCACCAGCAGCGGAACCGCGGCGAGCAACGCGACGGCGAGCCCGAAGCCGGCCGGTTGCCAGCCGCGGCCGAGGGTGAAGAACCAGGCGGTCGCGCCGGCCAGCAGGGCGCCGGCTCCCGCCACGCCGCGGCCGAGATGGCGACGGCCGGACTCCTCCAGCGTGTAGGAGGCGAGCAGCTCGAGCGGCGGGCGCCGGCTCATGTCGAGAGCGGGGGAGACGGTGCCGCCGAGCGCGCCGCCCAGACCGGTGAGCGCGGCCAGCACCAGCAGCCACGGTGGGACCTGAAGGGTGTCGATCTCGTCGAGCACGTAGACGTTGGTGAGCGTCGCGCTCACCACCTCGACCTGCCCCTGCGCGGCCTGGTAGCCGAGCGGGATGCCGAGCAGCACGCCGACCGCCGCCAGCAGCACCACCTCGGCCAGGATCAGCGCCGTCACCTGAGAGCGGGTCGCACCGACGCTACGCAGCAGACCGAGCTCGGAGCGCCGCCGCACCAGCGACGCATAGGTCGAGCTGTAGATCAGGAACATGCCGACCAGCAGGCTGATCAGGCTGAGCGCGGTCAGGTTGAGTCGGAACGCCGCCAGCAGATCCTCGGTGCGTCGCTCGCGCTGCTCGGGAGCGAGCACCTGCACGCCCGGGCCGAGCCGTTCGCGCAGCGCCGCCGCCACGGCGTCGCGCTCGAACCCCTCGGCCAGTCGGACGTCGATCTGGTGGATCGAGCCGACGTCGCCGAGGCGGCTCTGGGCCTGCGCGATGTCCATCAGAGCCAGCTTGCGGCTGGCGAGCGGGCTGAGCCGTCGAAAGTCGACCAGCGCGCCGACCTCCAGCCGCGCGGTCCGGGTGCCGCTGGTGACCTCGAAGGTGTCTCCGACCTGCCAGCCCCGCTCGTCGGCCAGCTCTGGCGTGAGCGCGACCCAGCCTTCCCGTACCATCGCCTGCGCCGGCTCGAACGCGGGGTCCGACCACGGCAGCCCGACCGGGGCGTAGAAGTCGAAGCCGACCACGTCCAGGAAGAGATCCTGGGCGCCGACCACGGCGACGTCGAGTCGGTACAGCGGCCAGGCCGCGCCGACGCCCCGGGTGCCGAGCACCGTCGGCAGCCGTTCCTCCGCCAGTAGCGGTGCGTGACCGGTGATGCTCAGATCGGCATCGCCGCTGACCGCGCGCAGCCCGCCCGAGAAGGCCCCGACGGCGTTGCGGTTGAGAATCTGGATGCACAGGGCGGAGGCGACGCCGAGCGCGACCCCCAGGACGGTCAGCACGTACAGCGCCCGGCCGGCCCGGAAATGGCTCCCGAGCGCCCGGAAGAAATAGCGGAGCATCTACGCCGCGACCTCCACCACGCCGCTCTGGATCTCCCAGGTCTCGTCGGCGAGGGCGGCCAGCTCGCGGCTGTGGGTGACGTAGATGAGCGTCGCGCCCTCCTGCCGGACCAGACGTAGCATGAGGTCCATGACGTTGCGTCCGTTGGCGTCGTCGAGGTTGCCGGTGGGCTCGTCCGCGAGCACCAGACCAGGGCGACGGAGCAGGGCGCGGCAGATGGCGACCCGCTGCATCTCGCCACCACTCAGCTTCTGCACCGGGTCGGAGCGTCGGTCGGACAGTCCGACCCGGTGCAGAAGCTCGTCGACCCGCGGGGAGAAGCGGGCGGTGGGCGTGCCGGCGATCAGCTCCGGCAGTGCGACGTTGTCGGCCACCGACAGGTGCGGCAGGAGGTGGAAGAACTGGAACACCAGACCGATGGCGTCGCGTCGCAGCCGGGTGCGCTCGGAGTCGGTCAGCGCCGCGAGCGCCCGCCCCCCGACCCGTACCTCACCGGAGGTCGGGACGTCGATGCCGGCCGCCAGGTGCAGGAGCGTCGACTTGCCGCTGCCGCTACGGCCGACCACCGAAACCGTCCGGCCCGGGGCGACCGCGAAGGACGCCTCGGCGAGGGCTCGTCGGCCCGAACCCGACGCGTCGTCGTAGACCTTCGTGACACGCCTGAACTCCAGTGCCGTCTCCACCGCTCACTCCACCCGCACCCCGAGGCGCTCGGCCAGCCTCCGGTAGCGCTCCCGCCACTGGGGCGATGGGCCGTCGCCTCCTGCGGCTGCCGTCAGGTGCGCCCGGCCGACACGGTAGCAGACGTTCTGGGTGTGCCACAGGTCGGCGCCTCGATCGAGCCGTCGGGCGAGCTCCACCTCGGCCAGCAGACGGTCGAGCAGACCGAGCTCGGCCGGGGCGACGCTCCAGACGGCGGCGGTCGCCTCGATGCCGCGACGCAGCGCGTAGCTGGCGGCGTCGACGTCGATCGACACGCCCACCTCCCGGGCCTCGTCGAGCAGTGCGGCCGCCGCCTCGACCGCCACCGGGC
>JAAAKM020006445.1:0-10501 GCA_010016025.2 Alatinidae sp. Z8VKAUB7J3 | reverse complement strand
ATGGATGTAGTATCTGTTCTCATTGATGACAAATGCTTTCCATAATCCGCGAGAGGCGGTCCTACTGGGCAGTTGAGCCTGCTTTATGGCTTGCTTTTCTGCCCGGTAGCCTAAATTGAGGGGCGTTGCCCTTGGACGCCCCAGCTGCTCTTTATTTATTCGTTGGCCTGTTTGCTGGTTTTTCTGTTTATTTAAAGTAGTTTCAATGTCGGACGCACTGCTCATCAGGGGTCTTTAATTGAGAGACTGCTATTCTTTTGTGCCGGAACTTTCTGTGGCACTGCTATCATGTGTAGGAGTAATTCCGTTTGCGAGATTTCCCTGCTTGTCCCTCAGGGTTGAGAACGTCCTTGGAAAGTTCGAGCGCTGATATTATGGAATTTTTAAGAGAAGAGTACTTTATCAATTACGCAATAGTAATTTATAGAAGAGTCTAATTGTTTCCTAGGAAAGATACAGAGCAACTAAATGGTCATTAAAGTCATCTCCTTAACGACATCTGTGCCATATAGAGTTCTTTATTTAAATATATTTAATGGTTATGGTATGGTTAATACGTTATGTGGATTATAATGGTCGGTTTCAATAAACAATTTTTAATAAGAAAGTAGTTAATAAGAATAAAGTACTGGAGTAGGAAAAAGATTATTGTTTTCCGGTAATGAAGATTCATCCTTCTAATCAATGTTAATAATTCAAAACAATTACCGAGGCACCTACGTATTTTCTTTCTGTAAGAAACACACTTCTTGACTTCAGCCTAAAAATGGTCTGAAATTTAATTCCAATTTTGTGAAAGATATTCCCTCCTTCAAAGGAAAGGCTAAGGGGTGTTTGCACTCGATTATGTTAAGACGTTAACGAATCTTCAGTAGTACATCTACAAAATTCGATAAAAGAAAAAAGGCATTTATGGATATGTTTTACTTGAAGTGTTCGGTACAGACGTATTGCAATACAATCATGACGTCATAAAGTTACTAATTGACACGTAGTCGCTTTCTTTTGGAGTTGCTCTGATCGTTTCTTTGTACCGATAACTGGACTTGTTCGAAATAATCCATTCAAAAATAAATATCGCAGCTTTTACGCGTCTACGAAACGAACCGTAAATTTGAGCACCAAACACGAAATGTAGTTTCGTAAGCTTAGCTTTATTAACGAGTACCGTATTGGTATTTTGCAAATACTTGAATGTTAACTAGTTTCCTATGAAGTAGGAGGAATGTAGAAAAATAGTATAAAATGTAAACACAATTGTCATTACAAGTTCCCCTAATTTTTGAATTGCTACAGTTCACAACAATACAGTTCACAACAATTTCCTCCCATAAACGCCGCCCTCTATTAAAACGCCGCACTTTCAGTCAAACACTTGTAATAAACGCCACATCTTAAAGAGTGGCATTTCATCAGAAAACAGACAAAATATGAAATGACAAATAGTTTTATACGAGTTTCACTTGTTATTTTGATCGACAAATTCTGTTTTTTCCGCTTTGATAGTTTGTCATGATAAATTTTTGCGTGAATTTTCATTTGTTTTACACTTTTTAAATTTCTGATAAACGCCGCCCTCTTTTAAAACGCCACCCTCCATTAAACGCCGCATCCAAAAGCTGGGGTTTTTAGTAAGCGCCGCGGCGTTTATTAGAAGAAATACGGTATTTTAACTCAAATAGAGACATGCAGCACAGACAATTGTTTATAATAGTCGCACATGCTATGCATCAGTCAAGTAGGGAGCAGAAAACGTAACCGCAAATTAGATGGGGAATATTATATGCATTGCTTCTTTGCAAGAGATTAAAGTCACAAGTATATTTTCCAATGCCACGAAATAGTAAAAACTGTTTTTATTTTGAAGAGTTTCTGAACAAATGCTAAATTCTATCTTCTGCTATCCATAAGAACAACTTCTCCGTCGCAGAGGCCATTACAACGTATAAAAAAGGCCTACACTCTCCTAATTGTAATATCTGCAATACACTCAATGAAAATTTAAAGTACCAAAGATTCTTTGCAAAAACAGATCTTTTTGCATCGCTGGTGTACAGAAGGATTACCTCTATACCTACAGACCCGTGACGCTTGTGATGTAAAGACTTGCGGACCCAGACTTTGGATCAAGACAATTTATCTGCTAAAAGGCCATCCATAAATTACATACGGGTGGTACTAGGGGAGGAGGTCAATGAAAAGCGTACAGGTGCACGCAGGGGCATGGTGTAATAGAGAGTGAGTAAGTATGCGTATCTCAATTCTGCGTTTTTTTCACTTATAATGTAACAAGTATACATGAACAAAGGATTGAATAATTTAAGGTTCATTCAAATACCTTCCCTTTTCGATTTTCGAAGCTCCATTGCAACACGGCCAAGTTCGTTTAGATCTACGTTTTTCTAAAGCAATTCGAAGCTTCATGAAGTAGCAACTTCGTGCAAAATTCGTGCAATGCGAGCGCCACCATTGCGTTTTACATTCGTGTGGGTTTTTATTAGGAATAGGTTGCGATTTTGTAGGAATGGAAATACGATTAAGCTCACTTTGCGCAATGTAAATGTAGCGTTATAGACTGTACTCTTTTTAGATGTGTTTATGTGGTAATGCAACTTGCCTATATATCTAATTTGGTCAGACACATTTGCTTGCAGTCTGCAAATCAAAATATTGCGTCCAGGCCTCAAAATGTCTTTCGTAAAAGACAAACGAAAGCTCCGTATAGTACCTTGAAAGGATGGGTGGACTATGAGATGCTGAGACACTTGTATCATTCCATATTGTAAGTACCATTGTTAGGAAATTTTATGCTGAAAACAACCACATTTAAGAGATTTGATATCATTTCAAGTACTCTGATGTAGAAAATTGGTGACGAATCCTCATTACGAGGTTGCTTATAGTTTCTTTGTTTGACTTTCTTATTGTTAACGTTTACGTCATTCCGGTTAGTCAGAAGTTTTATTATAAGAAAAACGTGTCTGTAATATTACCTCAGAAGTTTTTAGGATTAGCAAGAGAAGGAGCGTACAGAAGTTGTTAATAAATAGAGAATAGGTCAGAATTGACGGTTGATATTGATGGAGAACTTATTTTATACTAAGATATACAGTCCAAGAGAACGCGGTGAACTCTAGAGATATTTCTTATCAGGATTTAAATATCTGATATCAAAATTGCCCACCCACCCACCCAATTTCTCACTATTATAGACTGGGATTGCCCTGTTATACAAAACACACAATTAACTGTAGACATACTTAATTGACATTTCATCGTATTTTCATCTCATACACTTCTGAATGGCCTGCCAAGCATCTGAGATATCACTGGCACAACCAAAGTCGTTTTAATCACGGTAAAATTTTACTACACATTAACTGCAAACAAAAAGCTAATTAATCAGTAATGAAATGCTGTTTTGAATAAAGAAGCCATCTCATCAACTGTGCTCCTCCCACTAGAGGATCATTAAATCAATGGCAATCCACATCAACATCAATACCAATGTTCTTTCAATCATATTTAATTTGCCCTTGAAAAGAAAAGTACCGCCTCCATCCAACACTAATGAGTTGTGTATTCCTGTAGTTCCTTGATTGCTGAATTAAGAAATCTATCATAATCGATAATACTGTATGATTTTAATTTTTATCACTAATACTCAAACTATTAAGAATATTGCTGTTGTACATTTCAGGGGTCCGTTTGAGCCGTAACGGAAATGTGATTTGGTTTGCCATAACTATGATATTGATGATTTATTCGTATGAGTTCGATTTCCTAAGACCAGTCGTTGTTGCCAATAGCTACTAAAGAAAGATTTTAGCTTCGATCAAGGTGGGGGGCGTTGCAGGTAAGTAAATTAAAGCAATAAGTAGGGGGAAGAAAGGAGCAGAGTTAAGTGGGTGGGTAGTTTCGAAATCGTCCCACTGCTTATCAGGGGTCTTCGTTTGAGAGATTGCAAAGTTAAGTAATTTCCCTCACGAGTTCTTGTTACCAATAGCTACTAAAGGGAGATTTAGCTTCAACCAAAGTGGGAGGAGTTGCAAGTAAGTAAATGGAAGCAAAAAGTACGGGTAGTGTCAAAATCATCCCACTGCTTATCAGGGGTCTTTGTTTCAGAGATTGCAAAGTTAAGTAAGTTCCCCAACGAGTTCTTGTTACCAATAGCTACTAAAGGGAGATTTCATATTTGGTAAGGGAAGTATGAGAGAAGTAGACAGGTGCAGGAGGAGAAAAAAAATAGGAGGGAGAGTAAACACCTTTCCCACTAAAACAAAACAGCTCTAGCTACACACTCGATGAATTTACAAGGGTTTAGTACCCAACACTCCAAACCGGATATCAAATCGTCGACTATTTTGTCTGATTTCTTGCTCTCTTGAACTCGAATATCATTATCACAATTGGAAACCCTGATCGGGTGCGCTAAGGTTATTACTGGATGGAATTATATACGAATTCGATACATTAGATTTAACTGTTGATTTCCCGCTGTGTTCCGCAACCTGGGGCCCGTTAACGAGATAAAGGGGCACGTAACCTATTAAAAATCGGAATAGCTATCTGATGATTTTTTATTCATTTACGTCAATATTTGCAAAGGAAAAGCAACAAAAAGCCTTGGAAGCGCCACTTCTCTTGGTGAGATTCGTAATAGAACCTTTAAAAATCCCATATCATTCGCTATTGTAGAAATAAAGGTACTCACAACGTAATACGTATTATTACTTAGACACTAAGATCGATTCAAACTCAAACATAAACATCGTTTGATCTCTATTACATCTTCTTTCACAGTAACGACAGCACAAGTAGCAGCAACAAAGGCACATGGCGACTAGCACACTTATTGGCGTACTAAACTGGCCTGGGCTTCACTAATGATACGTAACATGGTCTGAACACATAGAGTAGGTTTCGCCTGTTCCTGAAGATATTTTTTCAAACGTTTTATTGCACAGCTTCCTTTTAATTAATTGTAGGCGTGGTTTGGTAATCCTTAATCATTCGTTGGAGACACTTGATCCAACGCATGGATGCAGGTGCGTCAAAGGATTTTTGCATGTTGCGAAACGGTTGCTGTGTAGTCAGACAACGTATCGTCATGAAGAACCGATATTGTTGTAAGGCCTTACTGTTTGTAGAATATTTACTTTTGCTCACCTTGCAAATTGCAACTTTTAAAAGTGCTATGTCCTGTAGGAAGGAAAATCGAGAAAGTCATTTTGTAATGTTACTTCCAATGGTCTGTTGCAGAAGCCCTTTCTGGTTTCAAGATGTCTCGATCATTTGCATCAATCCGTTAATCGCTATAAACCAATGATAGCTACCTTACGCATACTGTATCTGTATTGAAAGAACACTAGAGAAATAGAAAATATGTCACCACCGCGGATCGAATCCGTGACACACGCTTTCGCGGCGTTCTCCGATAGTGACATATTTTCTACGTCTCTAGTGTTCTTTTTAAAACTAACATTTCAAATCCTCTCTTCTCAATGTATCAATGTATTCTTCAAAGTTTACCATTGGCAGTAAATTCTCCACTTTTGATAAAGTTAGTATTTAAGGGCTCAAAAATTGATATTGGGTACAACATTTTTATATGGGTTGAGAGTACTCCATGATTTACATTAAACAACTAGCTAGACATGTTGGACGACCTAAGGATTCCGAAAAGTCATCCACTGAAAATGTCATTTATGGGGTGTTTTTAAAAAGATATCGTAAGTGTGAGCTGCTGAATATCGTAAACCACTTTTATGAATATTCCAAATATCTCCTTTCCATTGGTACCCTTTGTCTAGACTTCCAAATACACGTAAAATGTAGCCTATACAAAATGGCTTTCAAAGATTGTGGGGGCGTGGAAACTAAGTCAAAGTAAAAAAGCTGATGTAATAGTAGGATATGTTTTATTACTCATTTGAACATAATTGCTTAGCATTATCTAAAAAATGCAGCGAACTATATATGATCTGACACTACATCTGGAGCAGAGTTCACAAATAGAAATGTGACTGAGATGAAACTATGAAAAACATTGATTTACACTACCTAAACTTATGCAAATATGAAAAATGGGATGTCTAGGGTTACAAATGAAAATTACTGGTTTTTAGTGTTTTTAAACTAATTGCGCATCAAAACTGGTGGACTTTACGAAAACAAGATTGGCCCCGGCTAATGGGCCTTTTTTCCTAGCTTGTCGTTTTCGTTTCAGCCAACTTCGGATCGAAGAGTACATGAGTGAGAAAGATGATACTCAAACAGCTTGGAACTATAAACAAACTATTGTAGAATTTATAGATAATATGTTGCTATTTGTAAAAGATGTCGAAA
Organism: Alatinidae sp. Z8VKAUB7J3; assembly: GCA_010016025.2. NCBI lineage: Eukaryota > Metazoa > Cnidaria > Cubozoa > Carybdeida > Alatinidae > Alatinidae sp. Z8VKAUB7J3. The sequence continues at coordinate 4,153 of JAAAKM020006445.1, read as the reverse complement.
CGGAGCTTTGCCCAAGGCAATTCTGAGAAAGACTGGTGACAATAACAGTATCGCTGAAGTACATGAAATTATTGGCAACTGTAACATAAATTGCAATCCTGACAAATAAAAAAGCAATGAAAAGGATGCCGAGGTTGTCCGTTCCTTTTTTTTGGCAAAAAGACAATTATTATTATAAAAGTAAGTGGGCCATACAAAATGACAGCAAATGACCTTAACAAATACAGAAAAACCTATTTTAAAATGTATAATTAGACATTTTCCTAAGAGGGAGATTGGAGTAAACTTATTTGGGGATGCGGCGCACCTCTTCCTTATCTTCGTGCTTTCGTGTCAACTAAAAGCCAACATTAGTAGAAAACAAAACGAGAAACAAAGCCGTATAGAAAGCTGAAAAGTGTTGAACCTTAGAGGGCATGCTCATGTGACAACATCCCAGGATGCAATTAATTAAAGTATTTCTCCAATGGTCAGAAATATTTTGATATTTTGTTCGTTTTGTCTCAAGGAATAGAACTACTACTTTGGATTTCGCCGTACGCGCACCTGTCACTTGATATAGGTGACTTTTAGGTGACGCTCTTCCAGAAGGAGGTAATTTTTGACGTCGTAAGGTACAAATCTACGTCGTAAGGGAAACGAAAAGCGAAGTATTGCCGTCGCATGTCCATCTTCTATTCTAGTTCTTAGTTAGGGGCTGAGTTAGGTAACTTTTACCAATGTGCTAACGGGAAAGTAAACTCGCAAAATTGTATCATTGCTCAGTACATCTCGACTAGTGTTACCTCTAGTAAAGTCTCATTTTAATAAAGATCGTCCTAATAAGAATATTTTATATCCCAGCTGTCTTAGTTGCACTACCGACTGCAGACATAATAACCAGTCACTAGATTTCTGTTTGGCAAAGAAAATGGAAGAGTCGTTGCTATATATTCTAAGATGTAAGTAACGAGTTCCGATCTTTCAATTGAGTCTACCAATTCCTTATAAGAAGTGGAGTATTTTCTGGTAATTCCTGAACCATGGCTATCAACTAGCAGCTGCTACTACAGATCGAGAAAAGACAGCTAAGATTCCTGAGACATATGATAAACGGAAACGAATTAGAACCCCTTAGCTTAATTGGGAAGCTGCCAGGACAACAAGTAAGAGGCCGCTGAAGAAGGACTTTTATAAAGAACTTTGGACCTCACCTCGATATAAGAACAATATGGGACAGAGCCCAAAATATCAAGCAAACATAATGTATGAAGTTCGTCAAAGCCCTGAAAAAGCGAGGCAAGAAAAGGAAGAAGAAGCTATCAACTAGAAGATGAAGGCGGAGTATCAGATGAAAGCTTTGTAACGTCAATGGAGATATAGAAAATATGTCACTACCGCGACTCAAACCAGTGATAACCGTAAAGCAGTTATTACAGCCAGAATGATTTACTTTTCTCCAGTCCCGATGGTATGTCAATACGGAGGTAATACCGCACTAAAGCAAACGGTATCACTTCTTTGGCTGCTTTTTTTAGTGAACAATATACTGTAGCCCATGTTTGTGTTGACCCTCCCTTAGTTACCTTTTTCAATATTTTTCCAAGCAGGTCATGTATTCTAGCCCTCCCGCTCATTTTGTCGAAAATCGAAAATGCACTGCAAACTTTCTGACATTCGGCTAAACACTTAGCGATACGGCACAAAACGATGGATCCGTGATGAGCGCGTTTTGCTTAGCTCTTGTCAAGGTTTAATGCTAACATAGCATGCTTCTTTTATAGTACATTATTGCAATAAGGAGTCGAGTTAGCTCAGTCGGTAAAGCTGGTCTAGCAAGCTGAAGATTAATGGTTTGAGCCTAGGCACTACCTTCACTCTGAAAACTTTCTACTGGAAATCCAGCAGGAAAATACTTTGCATTAGTTAGGGAAGGATAAAAAGACGGCGAGTAAAGGAACAGATCACCCTGCCTTACAATGCCATGGCTCAGGACATGTGATTCTCTACTATATCACATCCCTGACACTCTGAATAGAGTGTCGGACTACCTCTACTATATATATATATAACAATATTTAGCATTTACGAAGGTTAAAAGCCAAAACACAGTAAATAATCACAATTAAACAATTTTCCCTTATCCATTGAGTGGAGGAGAAAACATGCCAAGATTGACTTTAAAATTTCTGATGGTCTAACTGTTAAGGTTTGGATTTTCATTACAATTAAAAAGGGGTTGATGAAAAAAGCAAGCTATTGTAGTAATGCTTCAATTATGAGAAATGTATAATTATTGCTAGTTTTCTGCTGAATACACTTATATATATCCCTGACAAAGATACTATCGAAATGTTAGAGAAAATGTGTATTTTTCTCTATATATATAAGGCAGGCATTTAGTGAAATCAGGCATTACGCATAATGACTGAAAATTTCAGATATTACGCGTAATGGCTGAAATCTCCAGGTACTTTACGTAATGACTAAAAATTTCAATGTTAAGATTACACTAAGCGCCTGGAACAGTTTGGGCAACAAGTGTAATGATTTGAAAGGGACAGAAATGGACTATAAGCAATTGGTCTATCAATAGCCATGTTTGCAAAGAGAGACCAGACCTCTGGTCTGAATTTTAAGTCAATTACAGAATCAAATGGACAATAAGGCTTGCTCCGCTTGCTTATAAAGGAGCTGAGTAAGACGTTTCTACAACATAAGCCACGATAAAGCCCTGGCAGTAGAAACCAAGTGACCACGAAAATTTGTTCTAAAGAGAATTATAAAGTGTATATAAGAAATCTTGCAATCAATGGATGCCCGAGGCAAGGTGCAATCAAATAATGGATGATCAAAGGGCAGGACTTAATAAAGTTTTCTGACAAATTCCGGAGATGGACACTACACCCCGTGAAAGTAAATGATCGCAAATTAATGTGCTTAGTATTTTACGTGCAAAACCTTTTGTCGTATAGCTCTCTTCTTATCGAGAAAGTATTTATAAAAATAATCTGCTCCCAAGAATAAACACAGAAGCAACTTTCTGTGAACAAGTTTACTTTTATGTTCAACAGGAAGAACGTCCTATTTGGATGCAGGAAACAACTCTTAGCGGAATAAAGTCACTTTCGGAGGAACCAGTGTTTGAGAGAAAGGGTCGCAATGGCTGCTAATTCCTCACCGAGTTCCTTTTTAAGCAAATGACAAGAGTGTGCTAAACTAAAAGTACAATAAGATTAGTTTTACGTGATTTAAGGCAAAATTTGTCCCAGTGTGCCTGTCTTATTCCATAAATGAGGACTTTGTCTTAATACTATTTAAAAAACAGAAATCGTCTTTTTTTTAAGTGGAACGTCAAGGAAATGTAAGTGTTGCTGTTGCTTCCTGTCGTATGCAAAAAGAGCAGGATACTATTAAGCATGTTTTCGAGAAATTGCTCGCAGTCACATTGAAATTTTAGTCATTACGCGTAATCCCTGAAATTTTCGGTCATCACTCGTAACCTCTGATTTCGCCAAATGCCTGTAACATATATTCCATTTGTAACACATGGACAACATACAGCTCAATATTTTAGTTTAACCTATGGTGTCTATAGAGAAAAATGGTAACTCAAAAGATGTCAACAGAAATTTGCTGTATTGAGTAAATTTTTACAATCAACTTCCTCCATTCTGGAAAATAACAAGTGAAAAGTCGGCCAAAAGTTTAAGAGCCAAACAAGAAGAAGCGTATTCAATATTATTGAGAAAAATACAAAGAACTGTATAAAAAGCTAATGGAAATTAATGAAAATTGAGGTCGAATTCAGTGTAATAAATTCTAATCTACAAATGTTTAAAATACACAAATTATGCATCTGCATTCTCGATACACCTGAACGTAATTCCAAAGCGAAATCAAACCAAAATATTTGAACTTGTTTCAATTCAGGCATTATGCGCAATGGCTCACAATTCCTATGAAATGTGTAAAGAATGATAAGAAAATATTATTATCATTAAGAACAATAATTCTTATTATATTTTTGAACTTACAGTGGGCTTCGAAACTAATTTACAATTGAACTATTATCGAAAATAGTATAGTAGAAAAATATGTAACGAATTAAGAAAGAAATTTGATTGTACTTTTATTAACCTTAGCTTAAGTGCAATAGGTTGGATAGCTACAG
>JAAAKM020006442.1:0-10503 GCA_010016025.2 Alatinidae sp. Z8VKAUB7J3 | reverse complement strand
GTAGTTGAGTGTGTAGCCGTAGTGCAGTTGGTAGCCGTAGTGAAGTTGGTAGCCGTAGTGTAGCTGGTAGACGTAGTTCAGTGTGTAGCCATAGTGCAGTTGGTGGCCGTAGTGCAGTTGGTAGCCGTAGTTCAGTGTGTAGCCATAGTGCAGTTGGTAGCCGGAGTGAAGTTGGTAGCCGTAGTTGAGTGTGTAGCCGTAGTGCAGTTGGTAGCCGTAGTGTAGCTGGTAGCCGTAGTAAAGCTGGTAGCTGTAGTGAATTAGGTAGCCGTAGTGAAGTGTGTAGCCATAGTGCAGTTGGTAGCCATAGTTCAGTGTGTCGCCGTTGTGCAGTTGGTAGTCGTAGTGCAGTTGGTAGTCGTAGTGCAGTTGGTAGCCATGGTTGTATTGTTAACCGCAGTGCTGTTTTTAGCCGCCGGCAGTTAATAGCCGTAGTACAGCCGTAGTGGAGTTGGTAGCGGTAATTCAGTTGGTAGCCGTAGCCTTCCTATAATTGGTAGATCTATCAGCGGCGGCTTGTGCATATGGGCAAATGGACACGGTCCCCCCCTGGTAGAATCTACTTATTGGGAAAAATCTAATTAACAAACTGAAATTTCTTTTTGCGTTTTCCTAACATACTGTTTCCTGACCTCTTTGTCTTCGAAATAAGTAGAAATTCGTAGCAGCTGAGACGTCAAAAAGTAAAGTGTGAACACCGCGCGCAAGTGGGAATTTCCGTTTGAAGCTGTCTTGGCGAAGTTGCACCGATGGTTCTCGAGCAATACTTGATCAGCAGGTGTTTCTTTGGGAGGACATTTCAAATTTGGCCCTGGTGTCCAGACCCTTTTCTGGATCACTGAATTCCTTTGTGAACGGCATCTTTTATTGTTGACCGGTGAGTTTACAAAGAAGCTCTGGGTGACATACTAGAAATAGTCAAACGACGAACTTCATACACACAATAACCGAGAACATTCTCGCGAAAACGCTACCTGTTGCTCAAGGAACTTCGACGTTGGAAACATCACACGTTTGAACAGGTTGACCATACACAGGAAATGCTGCTCGTGATTTTGAAAAGACTAACAAAGAATCGCTCTAATCACGATCTTATGTAAGAGTTAAAGCTAACTTCAGCACATAGAAAAGATCCTATGCCTGTATATTAATTGACTTACGATGTTTTCACAAAGTTGTATAAACAGAGCTTCCTTTGCGATGTATCAAAACACTGCAACTGCCAAAACTTTCAAGTACAGAGAATATCAACTACTTACCACTAATTGAGACCAAACTGCTAGCAAATGTCATCCAAATATCCCTTGCTTCTTAGAATCGGTAAATTCTTAATCATTTTTGTTAAAAAGAACTTCATTGATTTTCACAGCCATGATCGACTCTTTGACTCTGTTGTCCCCCATTTTGAACTCATCTCTGCTGTTTTCTATGCGCTGATTGGCTAAGTGGGTTTTATCGATGGAGTATCTTTGGGAAAATCGCTGGACGAGCGATTCACCAACGATATCGTTGGGACCCCCAACGATATCGTTGGAAATATCGGATCGGTATCATTCGCAGTGTGACCGCTATCAGGTAAATAAGGGCCAACGATTTTTTTTGTCGGTATCGGTATCGTTATCGTTGGCGGTGTGACCGGGCCTCAAGTCTGCACAGACGTGTATGCTATGTTTAGTTAGTATTGCTAGTTAAGTGTTACTAGTGAATTTACCTTAACTCCTTTAGGTGAGTCTTGTGTTGGGAAATTTAGGAATATGAAGGAAATGGAACAAAAAGTGGTATTGTCTTAGTATTGGCTGTGTCCAAAATCTAATTTTAAAACAGGAGGTATGATCTCCTTCACGTAAGAAACTTTGTCCCCCCAGTAACCGAACCTACCAGCCGCCACTGAGATCTATGAGCGGTAATAGTGTAGGCCCCGGGTTTGAATAAGGGTAGGGGCATTCCTAAATTTCCCGTCATTTTCATACTTGTTATTGAATCCAGCTCCTTAAAGTTTTAAATCTTACCATACACTTTGGGTCACTTTATTGGATTGGTCGAATAGTCTAACCTTTAAATATAAATACTGCAGGATGTCGTGCCTACCTAAATGCACTCTGATATCGCGAGACTCAGGTTCAAATCCAAGGAATCGCACTCAACGTTAACAGTTTTGCAAAACTTTAAGGCTAATGCTCTCTTACGATCTCTTGATTTTTCAAATTTGTCCCGAGACTCCTCAAATAGAGGTATTTCCTATGGTACACTTCCATTGGTAGCGTTCTTTTACTACACAATCTTTAAGCTTTCTTAACTAGATTTTTGACATTAAATATATTACATTTTGAAACTTTTGAGAATCTTTTGTATCACGCTTGTATGAATCAGGCCAACGCTTTACGAGTAGTTCTGTTCTAAAAGCAACGTTTCTCTGCTTTTATTATTCCCCCCGTGTCATATCTCATGTTACCCATTTCTATGTACAACTCTACAGCACTCTGAGATTCTGTTTGAAAGATAACACTCTTTGTTATTATTTTCTGTAGAAAGCCTCTCAAACGCAAGTTATTTTCAGGATGACAGAACAAAACACGACTAATCTTCATCACGGGATACTGTCAACGAGATCTAGCGCCATATGACGTTCCTTTTTAATAAGATCTCGGCTCAAGTCAAGAATTTGTCATAACCTAAAACGAATGAAATGAGAAAACATTTACAGTCGTAAAGCACTATGACAAAGAGGGGCTGCCCTGGAACGGGAACAACCACCACGTGTTTGTTCGACAAATAATATTTTCCTTCTTAAGCAGATAATGCATTTTACGTAATTCAAAAATTGTTACCAAATTTGGACAGGCTTAGCAATAGTGATTTGCAAAGTGATATGATCCACCATATAACATTTTGCTACAGTATTTACTAATTTATCAATGAATGCTTTCTATACCTCAATACCTAAAAGTTATCGACAGTAGCATAATTCCTTGTACTGATCTCATCTACGTTAGTGACTTAAGTTTTCATTCCTTAGGTTAAACATTGATGGGCATCGAAATTGTAAGATTTTACACATATTAACACATACGCCCGAAAACTTGCAAACAGTTCATGCTATTCGGTGCCCAAGAAACGGCCTTTTAGAGTAGGGAGCGGAATTTTCCCAAAATTTAATATTTGTCAAAAAAACGTTTTCCAGCAAATGTCGTATTCTTTGAAGAAGCTAGCAAATTTATACGTTGATTCCTGGAGAGCTAAATGAAAAGGGATTCTGATAAGGTTTGGGACGAAAAAATTCTAAAAGTAAGGGTGATCGCGGGCGTTATTTAGGCACCTTAGAGTAACTGTGTTATTCAAATTGCCAAAAGAATTCTTTACGTTTATCACCATCGTGGCGCTCGCATTGTTTTTTTATCTACTAGAACCTTGTGTCAACGTTTAAATATCGGCTCTTGATTCACAGTTTCACCTTTTTCAAACTTTCGATTGAAGCTCTTAAAAATTAAATGCGTCTTTCACTCCTTGCCACAGCACAGCCAAAACACTTTTTACACAAATTCCAAGCAAAACCGTATGTAACGTGTGTGGCAATGTAGTTTATAGCTTAATTTTAACTTGTACACGTGTCGGTTATACCAAATGACATGCAGAATTGGAGGAATTGTAATTGGATAACAAGATCAGCTGGAGTGAGGGCGTGGCAGACCAAGAACAACGTGGTCTCATAACATCATCGAATGGACAGGTCTAGAGTACAGATCAGGATCAGTTGCAGCAAGAAACCAAATACGATCGAGGATCGTTGAGACCAAGCCTAACCGGGCCGGAACGTGAAGACGACGACATATGTAAATACTCAAAGACTCTGCGTTTTGTTCATGTAAATGTTATATATCATATTTTCTCGAAAATAAGCTGCAGCTTATTTCTTAAAAAAGAGAATGGAATTTCTGAAAAGTGTGTTCTTAAAAGAGAACACGTGAAAAACGATGTGAAAAACAAGATGGCTTCTAAATCTTTAAAAACATTATGACTTTTTCTTAAATAAACAGAGAACAACTTTCTCGTACAAGGCAACTTTACAAAAGGTTTATTTTCAAACAATTTCCTAGTAGATTCGAGTGATTTGATTTGAACGTTTATTTGACTGGCTCAAAGAAGGAGTGTTCAGTGCAATGGTTTCACTGTGCCTAGGCTTGTTGTTTGAGGTCAGCCCATTTCTTTTGTATTTCCCAATAACTATAGTCTTACTTTCGAATCGTGTTGTTTTCGAAGGTCGGCCAATTTTCGAGGAAATATAGTTTGTGTGCAACCACGTGACCTAGCTTATTGAACAATACTGCTGACGCCATATTGGATAATAAGTTGTTGCGAGTGTATCGATAGAAAAGTTGTTGGGTTGGAAGATCTGACTGAAAGCGTTACTTGCTTATCCGATTGCTGTAACTCGTTAGACTAAAATAATGCAGAAAAGATGCACGGAAAAGATGAACATTATTGGTTTGGAGCCGTACTCGCTTAAGACGTCCGAATTCAACAAAGTAGAGTACAAGAAAACATGCACTAATGCTTTATATTGTCATAGTCTGTCCTTTTTAAAAGTTTGGATTCGTGCTTAGATACGTAATTCATATTTCTAAGTGTAATTTTCAATTTTTTTTACTAACTGCAAAGGTGTTTTCCTTTCCGTAGAGTCATGTGCAAAACTTAATATCAATTGTTGCAAACGGATTCGAATTTCTCTGCCTTATTTGTTTCATGTTTTTGTTGTTGGTTTGCGTTTGTTTTTGGTTGTTGTTGTTGTGTTTGTTTCTGTGTTGGGTTTGTTGTGTTGGGTTTGTTGGTGTTTTTTTGGGGGGTAGGGGCTGTGTACGAAATGCATGCTGTCGTAGTGTTTTCGTGTCTACTTTAGTCGTAGAAAGGGATATGTGACAGATCAGGCGTAAGATTTATCTCATCAATACCGCCATATGATATTCATTAAGCTCTGAATTTGTACTAGATTTAGTTAGTATCTTCAACGTCTTCATTAGACATTCCTTTAGTCTCAAGACTGAAATTTGCAAAGGTTACCTTCGAGTAGGTACCTACAAATGAAAGATATTACAACAATATAGCATAGTCTTCATATTGTATGAAAATAGTTCTGTTGTGAAGGAGTTGGAAGTTATTGTGAGTATTAACGTCATAAAGCATAATTCCAGATGTTATGTTCGCACGTTTGGTAGTAAACACGCTGAGTTAGCTCTGGCTTCCCTTTAAGTCCTTGTGTTAATCATGATCGTTTCTATATGAATGTGCCACATTGTGTAAATAGCTAAACCATGTTTTGATTTACAAGCTTACTTCATCTCGTAATCTTTACAGGACAAAACGTGAGACCAGTGGTGGGCAACTTACTCCCGCATGCGCCCCGAGCTTACACGTAAAAAATTATTCGAAGTCTAAGTTACCGAAAGAAAACAAATCAAGAAACTTCCTAATCAAAAGTGGAAGCTATACAATTATTACAAAGGACTGAAGTCGAATTAAAGCAATTTGTCCGAGCCTTCGGTAACAAGTGGTGGCTTTAAATTACTTCTAATTACATTAGACAAGAATATCTTGTGTCAGTACACAGTAAAATTAGTTTCCTTTCTGTGAATAATTGAGAAAAACTTTAACACAACAGGAGAGTTGTATTGCTTGAGTCTTTACGTAGACTACAACTTGGCTGGATTTGTATGAACGTGTTAGAGCAACGTAATCAGGTCTGGGATATGCATTTACCTGCAAATATTACAACTGATGTTCCTTCACTGTAAGAACAATTGTCCTATTAATATACGATCAAATAGAGGACGTCCTAGACCATCGTGTACTTTGATGCCTCTGTTTCAAGAACGATTTTAATACGTGTTAAGGATACTGTTGTTTATGAATCAAACACAATAAAATTAAGGGAACTTAATCACAAGCAGCTCCGAAGTTTATGGGAGGAGACAAGAGCTGACCTCACTAGTGTGACTGATAAAGAGAATGTGATTATTGTGTGGACCAGAGAAATGGAATCTTTATGTTTTTAAAAGATCAAGCATGTTTGTTGTGTATATTTTAAGAAAATAGGAGCGAAAAGTAGGCATTTGTTATAAAATCCAAAAATGCTGAGTAATAAACTTGAAGGTTAAAAATGTTTGCATGCGATTTATGTTTAGAAATGCGATCTTTTCAAACCGTTGGGGAAGCAGTTGCATAAGTACAATTTTGCTAAGTTTTAAATTTTGAACACTCAAACTATTACATACGCATTATTGGGGAAATAAAGTAGTTAGGTAACGTACTTACATGGTGGATTTACTAGGAGTCTACGAATTTCAATTTAACTGAACAACAATTCAACTTTCTAAGCTTACATTTTATTTGTAATTATGAAAGAGCAAATGAAAATATTAGATCAAGTTGATTTGATTTGGAAGTTGACTCTTCTGTAAAGGGAAGTTTTGAAGCTTACTCGTAAATGGAGTTTTGTAGTGTGCTGCATTTTGAAAAATTTAAGTAACTGAAAACATGTAACAGAAAGATGTTTGTTTAGATTTTCTGTACCGTAAAAATTAACAAATCATAAATATCCAAATGACTTCTCACTAAGCGATTGACCAATACTTCATTTTTACATGTGTAAAAAAATTCCATTAAAGAAATTTTTCTTAAAAAACCACCTAATTTATGTACGTTAATGGATAACAGAGATTGCCGGAAAACCGGAGAGATGAGGTGTCAAGAATTAGTTAGCCAGTTTGGTGGTTTTTCTATTTATTTAGGGTAGATTCAGTGTCGGACCCACTGCTCATCAGCGGCCTTTGATTGACAGATTGCCAAGAATGAACTCCGTAAAGTCCTCCTGTATACGTCATTGGAGGTAAAGAAAAATACGCGGCCCAGCAAATTTTTTTTCTCAATGATATACGGCTCTTGGCTAAAGCGTTTTGCCCACCACTTCCTTGGAGTAACCGCAGAAATAAGAATAAGGAAATTCAAGCCAAATGTTCTTTGCAGGAAGCCAATCGGAAATTGTAGTCACGATTGACGTTGTATGTTACGCCAATCGACTTATAGGTAGGAGTGTTGCGCACAGGCATTTTGTAGCGAATTAATTACGAGGGACTTTCGTAACCCAATGACAGAGCTACTTGCTGATGCCAGCCGGTAGGTTTGGATTCAGATTTTTGCGAAGATCATGTTTCCGATTTGGTTAGAGTAGCGGTGACCTGTAAGCATGGTTAGAAGTGTGGTGCATCGCTACCACAAAAATTGTTGCCCTTGAAGGAAAATTGTTTGCGTTGCCTCAGACTGCGACCGACCATTTTCGTTCTTTTAGGGTATACCTGAGGCGAGGGGTGACAATAATTCAAAGTCTTTGTGTAGGTCTTTAATAAATCAGCCGCTCCAGTGAAACGTTAGCGTATTTTATTGTTGAAATTAGGTGGATTTGCCTTCTTCCAAAGATTCTTAAATCGCTCCATAATTTCCCAGGTAGAAATGCCGTCTCTATTGCTTCTTTTTTTACTGCAAATATATCACCATTCATAGACCATCATTTATAGTCCATGAGCTGCAGGATCAAATTGGCTCCGGCTGGGGGACTAATTGCCATTATGATTTTTAAATAGGTAAACTATTCTAGTTTATGGATTGAAGCATCATTTTGCCGAAATGAGTATCTTTAATGCCAAAACAGGCATTAAAGTAGATAACACGTGATTTGTGATCCCGAAAATCGATAACAACTTTAAGAAATTAAAATGCTTATATCTTCTGATGTATTTTAGGTAGATATTCATATTTTGCTTTGAGATATTATCACAGGATTGCAGTTTTTACTTTGCAAAGAATATATGAGAGATTCGGTCCAGGCTTCTGGTAAAACATAAAAATCGGTCCAGGCTTCTGGTATAAAAATGGCGCATTGCCTGTTAAAATATGCGATTTTGATGGCCCTTTTGTGCTTAATGCTAGTATTATTAGTTTGTTAATAGGATTTTTAGTATTCTAAAGGTATGTCACACGATCAAATATACTGTGGCACATGCTGCTGTAAGTTTTCTTTGGATTATTTTAGAAAATAAGCGAGTTATAATGGTAATAACTCTGGGCCGAAAATGGTGTCGATCCAAATTTTTTCACTTTCTGCTTCATATTGAGACTTCTCTTGAAAAGTCCTCCCCCGAAAACTATACCAAAAGTGTTAATAAAAAAGTAATTTTCAAAATGCAAAACAAAACAGGGGAATCAATTTTGAAAGAGGGGGCAAGCAATTTTTAAAAAGGTGGTTAAAGGGGAGTCATATTGGGGGTACACTGTTTTGTAATAAGGATGTTCTGTCGCTCATTTTTAACCTACGCAGTGGGTTTTCTTAACTTGGTACCTAAGGATGTACATGAAGTAGGCAATTTAGAGTTTCAAATTCGTATTTCTCTTCATCGGCTTCACTAAAGTCGTCATTAGTGGAAAATCCAACTCGTGTTCATCAACATTTTCGCAAGACAATTTGTTACAGGCGTCAGTGCAAGTGAGCTTATTTCCAATGCAAGAACAACTCTATGGTTTGCATCCTTTGGAGCAAAGACGGAAAAGAAGCTCGATCATCTCAACTGGGGCTGGAATACACGAGTTCCACTGGACTTCGAGACCATTCTACCCCCATTTCCACCCTAACCCACAGGGATCAAGAGGCCTTACGTCAGATTCCAGAGCTCGTTTCTAAATGCCCGTCTGATAATTGGCACGAATGTTGCTTTAAACTATTCTGACATGGTGGTAAGCTTTTAGGATAGACTTTTGCTTCAGTTTCACAATACAATTGATAAAGAAGTAAGTCAATATTTTTGACGGATTATGAACCGTACAATTCACATACAAATGATTCGAGTTTGTAAGTCTTCATCAACATCCCAATTGACACCGAGTACATTTAACGTTTCAATGCAATGGCTTGATTGAACATTAAATTTAATGGACGGACTTTTACTTTCCTCCAAAGGCACTGACGGTATCACATCCCGTAAAAGCATGAAGAGAAAGAACAGCATTGGTACCTTTTGTAATATCTCCCGCTTTAAATGCTCTCTTTAGTTGTCTTAAAATTCTATCAATGCATATAATTCTCAACTTGCTTCTAGAACCGGTCTTTAAAAAACTGGAAGAATTATTCAGATGCCTATTAAATGCCATCGCTAAAATAACTGCATCAGTATCTGGTGTGTGTATGAGAATGTTCTCAAGTGTTAGACTTGCATGAGGTGCATGGAAAATTAGACAAGTATCAGCTTCTTATATTGTATCTGCCTTTATGTTGTATCAAGTTGTATCAGGTGTTCTCTACCTCGACATATTGCCAGGATTACTGCTATCAAACCTGTCTTGCGCCATGGATCTTCATAAATGTTTTCGTTGCATCTTTGCTGTAAATCCCACTTAAGTCGTCATGTGGTATCAATAATTAATAATAATTGAAGAAATATGACTGTTTTAATTCATCGTCGCTGTATTACTTCCATAGCTTTTTAATCCATGACTTTAATGCTTGACATTAACTCGTCACTGAAATATATGATCTCCTAACTGTGTCCGTCATTAATCCTGTTGAAGAAGACAACCTTATGAGTTGGTCAAGTGGAATATGCCCCCCACAACCCCCGATTCCACTTTACAAGCCGCCTTTAGCATGCTGCTGTATCATCGATGGAATGGCATTTGTGCGGAAAGTCAAAGCAGCAGGCATCCCTTTCTCTCAACTTGAAGAAAACGTGCTTAACTGTATTCTTGCTTCTTCTAATAATTTTACAATGGTTGATATTGTCTTTGATGTATATTTTATCAGTTCTATCAAAAATCTGGAACGAAAATGACGCTATGCAAATAATCAGATCATCTATAGAAAAATTATTGGAAGCCACATAATACATTAATGGAGTAGTTTTCTTGGAGGTAATTCTAATAAAACGGAATTAATAGTTTCCTAAGTCGACCGGTGGAAACAGCGCTCTTTCACACAGACCGTTAACGTAACGTACCGGGAAAATAATCTGAATCTGAACACAAAGATCCTTGTACCGGACCTCACATGCAGAAAAGAAGATGATACTTGTCTAATTTTCCATGCACCTTATGCAAGTCTAACAGATGAGGACATTCTCATACACACACCAGATACTGAAAATACATCAGAAGATATAAGCATTTTACTTTCTTAAAGAACTCCAGCTTATGGACTAATACACCTCATTGCTCGTGACGTGAAATCTTACATACAGAAATATCAATGATTTGTTAGAAAAATTTAAAAAATCGAGAATTTATCTAGTACAGCTATACTTAGTAATTTAGGCATAGTATGTCTGTATCCTCCTCCTCCGCATAATGAGAGTACAGGGTTCTTCGTACTTCTTTAGGCACCAGGAAGGATCAAAGTGTCTCTACACCGACATTAATCCTATTAATTGTATTTTATGAATCATACGTATATATTCAAACCTAAAACCA
>JAAAKM020006439.1:0-10505 GCA_010016025.2 Alatinidae sp. Z8VKAUB7J3 | reverse complement strand
TTTGCTTCTTACTCATAAAAATGAAGCGTCCATTGCTGCAGCTACGCCTATCTTCTGTACAGAAATCATATATACAAATACACGTGGAATGATGTAAACAGTTGTATTCGCAGCAACATTATTTGCATATATTTATTATTGTATTTTTGTCTTATGTCTTACGCAAATCTTACGTTGATAACCAACGTCCAATTTTAACAATGGCATTTCCCAAACAGAAAAACCTTCGATTATGCAATGCAATTATTAGGTAATTACATGTAGTATCTGTTTGCGCCAATACAGTTGTAATTCTGCCTTATCGACTGCATGCTGGAAGGCAGAACAAGCGTAAGCATACATACAATGATCTACAGGAGTACAAGGATCCGAAGGAGTACAAGGATCCGAAGGAGTACAAGTATCTGCAGGAGTACAAGGATCTGCAAGACTACAAGGATATGCAGGAGTACAAGGATCTACAGGAGTACAAGGATCTGCAAGAGAACAAGGATCTGCTGGAATACAAGGATCCGAAGGAGTACAAGAAACTGCAAAGATACAAGGATCTGCAGGAGTATAAGGATCCGAAGGAGTACAAGGATCTGCAGGATCACACCTTGACAGAAGAAAAAATTGAACAACAGTGCTATGTAAGGATGGACGAGTACTCTTCTAATACGCAAATATCTTTGCACACATGAAGTAAATTTACAACACCTGTACAACATGTGTACAGCACGTGCACAAAGGACGTAAATTTACTACACGTGTACACATGATAATAATACATTCTTAAGTATGAATATGCACTCCACTACAAATAGTTTGCGCTATGTTTTCTTTGAAAACTTGTGGAACACTTCGGCGTCATGGCTTCCAATGGTATTGATCAACTTGCAACAGTGTTCCACGCTGTGCTTTTTTATTCCATACATGTGCACATACATATACCAGGATAAATGTCAATATAGTGGGTATGAATCCGTATAACATGTTTCCTGCTTTGCACACCATTATCGTAAATTTGAACTAAAGAAGAGGGTATGAAAACGTATTTATAAAACTGATATCTGCTCACGCCATCGTTATGACAACGTGCCAGTAAAGCTATAAAATTTTAACTACAAAAAAGTTGGCAACCAAATATTTCGGATGTTAAATTCTAAAAACAATATTTGCGATTGGTGAAGACGTTTTCATAAAATTGTGAGAAGAATTTTGATAAAATTCATACCTTTCTATGTTATTGTAATAACCAATGGTATTTGGGTGCTTTCAAAGATCGGACAGAGTGTACTTGTACAAATAGTTACGCAGACACCAAAGTACCGAAACCCTCTCTTACTTAATGACTGCTATGTAAGAAAAGCAACAACTAGGAAGCATGAACTTTCTAATGAGAAGAAGATAGTACTCTTCTGGTCCGTGTACATTAAACGGTCCTATACAAACACATACACATCTTTCTGAACTTGGATATGTAGACGATGCGCTCAATGAAGTAACATCTTCGTTCTTTCATTGGTCACCGACGATGGAGGAAGGAATGCACATTTTGCAATCCAGTTAATGCTTGTAAAAAACTTTCATGTTAGAGTAAACGTGAACACGTAAAAAGAGCTCAGTTTGCTTTGACAAACGAAACTCTAGGTGTGCGCTATTATTGGAGCAGAATGCTATGTCATGCAGCAAAACTAGTTCTAAGGCATAGAGTAAGGTTGAAGTAAATAAAGGTATACTACATTTAGAATTGGCCCTTTTCGTGTTAGATACATTCAAAAGTGCCTTGTAATTGACAGTTAGCCCTGCAGTACAAGCCCGCTGTTAACAGTTTGCCAATTCCGCTCCCTGGGGGAGTGTGCATACATGTGCAACCACATATGCTTACTATTTCCCGACAGCGGATGAACTGCACCAGAGACATTCGACGTAAGTCAATAATGTCTGACCATAAAAATGTGCCTTAGGTTCAGCAGAACTTCAACACTGTTTATCACCCTAGACCACATCTAGTATCACCAATTTCTATTGTCTTTTATCGCTCCAATATCCTGTTGCAGAATACTAATAGTTTTCCAGCAGTTTGAACTATAGCAATACTAACATCCATACACCAAATAGTGGTGGTGCAATATTAGTTTCTGTTCATTACATTCGGGGCGGCCATAAACATGCTATAACAGCTCCAAACCTGAAGTCCGGGACAGAATTAACTTTCCTGACGTAAATTGCGCGAAAGTCGTGCGATATGGGAACAATCATAATGTTCAGATGCCTGAATGTCGTGCATCACGTCATTTGTTTAGGGGCATGGATCAATCTTTTTTATAATAATTTTTATCGTTATAAAAAAAATTCTCCTATTTCTTAAAATCATCAATTTTGCCCCACACCGAAGTTAATGGAGTTTCTGTCATTCTATCTCGCCATAGTCTTACAAAAATACAGTCCGTCAAGGAGTTAGTCGGACGACGACGAGAATCTGAACTCGAAGTTAATACCACAAAGCTGTCTCAAATAACAAACTTTGGTAGGAACGAACTTTATAATCTTCTCTATTTTAAATACGCTTTATGAATTACCTTATTACGTCTTATTAAGCAGCGTATGTAATTAAACCGCATTAAATTAGGCCGCGCTTAAATTGTGCCTCACTTGACAAAAATCAGCATTTTAGGGGAGTTTAATTAGGCCGCAGGAGTCAACGGACAGTTTGAGATAGAATGCTTTTTTAAAATACTCCCTCTTTTTCTCCTCAACGCAACTTTTAAAATCTATGCCAATGGGTCCAATGACAGTTGGCGTACACGTGGGTGTAGCGGATGCTTAAAAAAAGGATTACAAAAATTGCTAAAAGCTTCAGTGAGTTTCAAATATGCTAGAGCTTAAGAGCCATTGCTTTCAGGCTGATTTTAAGTGAAGGGACTTTTAGAAAAACTTGCGTTGGGATGTAATTAGAACGCTGCTATGAGAGGCGTAGAAGTAAGGGGTAGGTAGAAAGACATGTCAGAGGCTAGTGGTACTTAGATTATGTGGTTGGGGATAGCTGGTAGTAGTTTGGTTATAGGAAGGTTCCTCTTTGCTCCTTGCTTTCCTTACAATAAATTAAGCCGCGTTTTGATAAGCCGAGCCATTAATTAATCCGCGTTGTTATTAGGCCGCATTTTTGAAGGTGCGTCCTATTTAAGTATGCGGCTTAATTTGACGTGATAAGGTATATACATTGGATGTATTTTATTTGTAAGATCTCAGTTGGGTAGCATCTAATTTTCTTGTCTCTTTGATGTTTGGTCGCATCAGTCGCAGGCCATTGTTCTCGAGCGGCGCACTCAGAAACAGCAGTTGCTGTATATCCACCTATAAGCGCCCCCTTAAACCTGAAGTCTTTAGTTAGCGCCTCCCTAATACTTTACCTCATAAATTTTGCAATTGCTGATCTAATAAAAGCACCCCCCCTGCCCCCCCCCCCCCGTGCGATAAAAACCAAGGAATTAGTGAAATAAAAAATCCTCTTCTTCTGATCAAACAAACGCTTTTTTACTTTCCGCAAGTAGAAATTTGCCTATTTAGCACTACCGTCTACTGAGTGCACCCTAAATTCTCGAAAGTTTCAAATAAGCGCCCAGGTCCTTATTAGAGGGGATACGTTACTTAACTTTTTACTCTTCGATGTTGCAATTGTTCTCGCATATCGTGATCGTAGTAACATTCAGCTTTAAGAAAAATGTTTCAATCAGATGGTGCGACATAGGAAATCCTCATGCACATCTATTAAAGTGTTTCTTTCGTGACAGCTAATCTATTGACTTTTACAAAATTTGCATGACGTCTTATTGTTGATCACACATTAATATTTTTACAAATCCCATAGCGAATCACTGTAAAATTTTTATTTGAACGTATAAAAACAATCGCACATGCTGTTCGTTTAAATATCTTTATCTTAAATTGAATCAAAGCAAAACTCCTTTTCCATCGATATGTTATAAACTTGGCTCAAATGAAAACAGGAATCTTAGACTTAGGTTAAAGTTCTTTGATAAAAATGATATTTTGACTTTATAGGAAATCGGTTCTTTTCCATCAAGGTTCTGCGCTTGAAATACTAGAGCAGCCTTGGTTACGTGGTGGCAACGGCATGATCCACACTATTTTCTACAAGATGCTTACAATATTCCTGCTACTTTCGTGTTAACACCGATAAAATAACTTTTATATTTTATAGTTTATTTTATAACCGATAAAAAGATCTATATCAGATCTTGAGTGTGACGTCCTATAATTTAACCGTTTTGGCGGCGGCGTTTACGAAACATCGTATTAATCATGTTGTTGCTACCACGTAACCAAAGTCCGTTTGTTCCAACGAGCGTTTCCGTTTTAATTGCGCATAGTGACGGTGTGATGATGAATCACTACACTCATTCTCTTTCAGCTTGCTTTCAGCCTGTTAGTTCCGTGTCAGTAACAATTAATTATTTCCCAGCCATTGTTATCTCAGCAATATCTATGCTCTAATACGCTACTATACAGGAAATCCTCGTTAGACTATAATGACCTTGGTTACGTGGTGGCAACGGCATGCTTAATACAGAGTTTCGTAAATGCCGCTGCAAGAATGTGTATACGTAAAGATGTGTTTTAGACTTTTGATAGATTAAATTTACTTACGAGTACACTTGGTTTAGGAATCCTTTTATAGATGATAACTCTAAACCTCTTCTAGAAAATACTGTGTCGAGTGTGTCGTTGCCATCACGTAACCAAGACCGTTCTAGCTTTGAGTTGAGTCGGGGATGGATATTACTCATAATAGTTGCTTCAGTCTACTCTTTATATACGTGTTGCAAATACGAAATATATCACTTGCCATATGATACATGACCAGTAATATTCTTATAGTCGTCTTTACACATAAAATCACAGATGGACATTCCACTTGCCTTTTTGTTACAACCTTGTTGAAAAGATTGGTCTCTGAAAATGGAAATTCCTGCAGGACATTATGTCAAAGTCTGGGCTAAAAGGGCGAGATTGGAAACATAATTTGAAAACCTAGATAAGTCAACAGAGTTTTAAAAGCAAATTTTCATAAACACTGATTACTAATAGAGAAACTAAACGGATTTCCAAACGTAATAGTGATTAACCATTATATTACAGCACGGTACTCGTTGTTGTTTTGATTGGTTGATGTTTGTTCGTGTGAAATCGTCACCGGTGGCTAAATTTGATATACTTGACCTATTGTGTATATCTGAGTGCAAAGGTCTGTTTTTTGTAAAAGCTGCACTTAGCGCAATATGGGGCTTTTGAGTCTAAGAGGTTAGTAAACTGCACCCAAGCATAATATTATTGTAATATCATAATATTCCATCGTGGTTATTTCCTACAATGCATCTCGTGATTAGTGACAGATATTTTTTGTATGTTTGTGCTAGAGTTCATTCACGTTATAACCTCCAATGTACAAGGACCTCTCGAAGTCCTAAAGAAAAGACGAAACATTGTCATAATTGTAGTTTCCTTCTTGGCGTTCTCCCTATAGCTTGTCGGTATAGTTGTCATCATAATATTTACTATAACCTTCTAGACTTGGATGGATCACACAATTTTGCAAACCAAGAACATTTATTTTAAAATGGTTTAGTGCTTTCATGGCAGGCTATTGTCTTGAATCAGAGCTACATGTTTTCAACCTGTCTAAGATCGGTGGAGCAGGTTGGTCGACTGCTTTTCAAAGCGCCAACTCATTATTATTTTATTCTAGTTATGATCCCTTTAACTGATATGTTATTTTTCGTTTTAAATGTCCTTTTTAGGCAGATTCCGTAAGGTGCTAAACAAAATTGTGCATAAATTACAAAAACAATAGCACAAGAAATCAATGAAAAAAATGTTTGCATTAGAGAATCCTCTGATGACAGTTCCTGAAAATCATTTATGATGAGCTAAAACTGTCTTTTTGCCAATAACAATACCTTTGTCTCAAAAGTTCACGGCCTTCATTAACTCTACGCGGCAGGGTGGGTAGAGTGACTGTCCAATCCAACGGTTATGAGTTCCAGAAGATTGAGCCCCGGTCGCACCCTAATATCCTTAAGCTAGAAATAATCTTTTATGTGGTAGACCGTACCAAGGTGTAAAATTGGGATGTGGCTATGATGAATAAAGTAACAGGTAAGCGTGTCTACCCAGAAAGTGGGTCAGAAAAATGTTATTAGTAGCAATCTTGGGCTTCTATGTAAATGCCGGTTGTAAAGCTCCTTTAAAAGTCCTGGCGCAGAAAAGGCACAATATAAATGCAATAGATTGCACTTCTTTGTTATGTGAAAAACCAGGGGTATCAAACTCGCGGCTTCCGGGACTATAATTCGCGGCCCCGTCTTAATATAAAAGATTAATGTTAGCGCGGCCCGCAAAATTGATATGAATAAAACTTGTTGTCTCCCGGTGCCGAAAGAACCAATCACGGTAGGGTAAAAGGCTCTGGATGGCGGTACATCGGTCGGGCCGTCCAGTGCTTCCCTTACTCATTCACTCATTCCTCCAGTCAGCTGGGCGGAGGAGAAACCGATTTATTTATTTAATTCATTATTTTATGGTAAAAATAAAGATTTTTGAGAACATTGGAATGTTTTATCACCGCTTTTCTTGTGGAAATCCTGATGCGGCTCAGCATCACCCACGCTCTTCTTTCAGCGGCCCCCAGATAAATTCAGTTTGAGACCCCTGGTGTAAAGGATGTCACTAGGTCAGGATACGTAAAATGCATACCCTAAACAAGGTTTGTAATGTAAGGAAGATGCTCCATCAGTTCAAGTTATCTTCTTTTAAAATTTAAATTATTTTTGGGCCGCTTAGAATTTAAAACCTGGGAGCTCGCAAAGCCTGTTAATTACGACCTCTCAACTTTAACCTCTGCCTCTTCTGGATACACGATCAGGCCTTGGAAGATTTCATCCCTTTCGATGATAATGATCATTTGTTTATATATAGTCTCTACTGCTCCTGGTAATCGCATCCAGGCTTTAAAGTTTTAAAGTTATCACCAGATTCGTCAACCCCGTTGGATATTGAAACCTCTTTGCGATTCAGTTGTAGAGACACCTGAATTGTAATCCATCGGAAGCCCTGATAAGCGTCTCCCTTGTAGCAATCGCGCACGTTCACTAGGATATGTGTATAAGAAAGAAGAGCTTTGTCTGCCACTAAACTAGTGGTGTCTTTTCGTACTACTTAGGCGAGAGATGCAAAGATACCCAGGACATGGATGTACAGTTATTCAACACTTCCCTGAGCTGTACGATCAGCACTAATTAGTTTGGAATTTGGATTTATCACCTCCAGTTTGTATCGTAATTCTAAACATCGATAGTTCTCTTCTTGACCTGGGCAATGAAGTGTACAATACTAATCACGATATTACAGGTACAATTGATTTGTTCAACCAGACAGATGACGGGTAGAATCCTTCTAGTTCATAAACAAATCCATTCCTGTGAGACAACTTAAAGTACAAATATCATGGAGTTAAACAGCGCTCAAGATTGCATACCAGGGCCGTATTAAGGACAGGGCCCAAGGGGCCCGGGCCCTGGGCGTTCCAACAAAAAAGGGTTTGTAGTTCGAACTCGTCAGTCAAGACGGATCTGAGAAAGGAAGCAATTTTGTCTGCAGACAACAAGCAGCAACAATTAATTACAGTTTCGAGCCTTGTAATTGAACAGAAAACTATGAAGCGGAAATTGCCTTGCCTGTTCTGAATCAGTTTATAGCTTTGGTCGACCAACATCTGCAATCATTCCAATGATTTATCTTACCAATTTAGCTGTTTTGTCTTCGGGAAGAACTGTCTTAGACGAGATTTAGGCCTTAGTCCAGCAATAATGGTGACTTACGCTGATGATTTGGACATCATAATTGTTGATGAATTGTGTTAAGTAGAAACGACTTATAAACCTGGATATTATTAGCATCAAATTAGATATAGTGCGTGAATTGAACTTCAATGACATCATCAGCGACTTTGCTGCACGAACTTAATGAAAGTATCTGGACGTCTACTTGTTAGATATATTGTACGTTTTCATGAAAAATTAAGAAATTGCAACTGAATTACTCCTCTGTGTAAATAAGTTTATAAGTTCCACTTGGGTTCATCATAAGTTAAACTTAATTTCATAAATTTCATTTCCTGTTTATGGATTGCATAGTATAGAATTGGAAGAACTGCCACTGTTCAATACTTCCTACCTAAAATTGCCCTGTAAATCTACAGCTTTATATTTTATAGTCTTTGCAAACGAAGGGGTTGGAAAGGGGATCTCCTTTTAACTGGGCCCCAGCCCTCCCATCGGCTTGGTCTGGTCTTGGTACAGACTGGTAAGTTACCAATACCTTAGCAAAACCGACAACGCTCCTTATACCAGTACGGGGTTAGTTAAATAGCGGCAACGGCACTGAGGAGTATACGCTGGTGAGTTCTCAATATGTTAACCAAACCGACAACACTTTTCTGACCAAAACGGAGTAAAGTAACTAGTGGCAACGGCCTGCTCAGTACGACGTTTTCGAAAATTCACCGAGAGAATTTCTACACTTTTGGATTACCATATACGATTGTCCAGAGATTTTCAAACAAATCAGTAAGCAATGAGTTTATTTTGTCAAAGGACTTCCTCCATAGATGACAACTAGCAACGTGTAGAAGCTGTTAGCGACTTTTACAAAATGCTTTACCCGTCATGTCGTTACCACCATGTAAAAAGAGCGGGTCTGGTCTGACAGACGTTTGAGATATGGTTGCGTACTTAATACGACGTAAGGTCACTCCTTTTACATAATGTAAAGGGCTGTTCTATAAATCTTGACAAAGAACCTGTCTCAGCAGGCCAATTTTAATGCTTGTGCTACTTCTTTGGGCAAGGGGCAAACAACTACAAAGAAATCTTATGTTCTTTGGCAATTTATGTTATTGTCATGACAGAAAGATTCTCATTCTAAACAAAATCTCACACGTTTTCTGCAGTAGATAGTTTACCCCTTGTTTCTTTTCCCTTGTCATAGGGAAGAAATGTTGTGTCCGTGAAAAGCTACGAAGGAAGAAAAACACAATGAAAACACTACTACAGTCTGGGGTCAAAGTTAGTGCAACTAGGGCAGCTAGCATTCCAGAGCCAGTGACATCTGGAGAACAGTGTTCACTATTAAAAGAAGATAGTATCTGAAGCTAAATATCTCATACTTTCCTGGTGTTAAGGAGCAGATATCGAATAACATCAGCAACGGATTCTCCGTTTCAGATACCAAACGTCTTGTATGGCATTTACATACATTCATCAATATTTAGTAAATAATACGTTATTTTTGTTTCCACAACACGACCAAAGTGTACTGTTTCAGACATTATTTCTGGAAGTTAAGAAACTTCCAGTCTCGGACCGTTCCATCCTGGAATTTTATGTCATTTGTTAACAAAACATACCAACAACGGCAATGTTTCCCAACCCTATTGGTTTACGGCACTCACAGTGTCTCCGTTCTCGTTCCTCCCTCACATTTAACAAAATCAAGCAATAAAACGCTGTTACCAAATTACCTCCCCTTTTAACAGCGTTTTCGCGCCCAGGTGGTTAGGAGTGGGCGGCAATATCACCCGAGTTAGAAACCTCTAAATTATGGTATATCCAAGAAAAAATGTGGTAAAGGAAGCATTCCCTCGTATCTGAATTCTTGCTAGTTGACAAACAGTTAAAGGAGTGAACAGCTTCTGTGGGAGATACAATTTATTGAAAATGTAAAGCGTAATTTGGTCTGTCGATACAACTTACCACTTTGAGGAAATGAATTTATAATCTTCTCTTAGAAAACAACAGCAAAGACTGTCGATTACACAGTTTACAGATAACACAATTCTTTCAATGTAATTACAGCTGTCAGGTAAGGTGTAAGGCTAATCGCAGCTTTATTTCTTGAACTTGCTATTGCATAACAAGTAACATCAACGATGGTGTTTATCTTTTGGACAGTACGGTAAAACGTATTTAAAAGAAAACACTACGAGATAGGCACTTCAGCTCTGAGTACAACTGCGTGAAGGAGACTAATCTTTCTCGTTTAATCTGAAGATGAAGTAAACAGTTGTTTCTTCTTACAATACTTGCTGTTACTTTTACCACCTTTATAATGTTACGGGCAGGTGTTAGAATTTAATGCAAAAGAGGATTAAACAGTTCTGTTTCATGTGACAAAGGGTGTTGTTTTGATTGCATATCTTATGAAGAAGAGAAGACTGATCTGCATCAGCTACCAGCCTTTACCAAATGTACAGTTATAGCTAAGAGAGAGACTGTGGGAAATTATACGTTAGTTTTCTTCCTTGGTCGATCTGGTGCAGTTCAGTGGTAGAGATCTGTTGGGCAAGGGTGGTGCATCTTTGTCTCGCTATCTTTACGTTGCAGGAAAAGTACCGGCCTTCTTCCTCCTGGAGAATACGAATGCAGATTGTCTTCAAATTGTTT
>JAAAKM020006438.1:0-10506 GCA_010016025.2 Alatinidae sp. Z8VKAUB7J3 | reverse complement strand
GGGGGTGGTCGTCCTTCTGGTCAAATTTTTCCTCAAGACCAAAAGTACCCACTTTTTTTGCCCAGGTATTGACCAAACGTACCCCCCCCCCTGGTGCGGCCCTTTTTGCACGGTAATATTCACAGCATTTGAATTTTCGCGCCAAGATAGAAGGTAACGCTCATTGGCAGAATTCTGCTTCGCCGATTCTGAGAAAAAGTTTCAACACGCGGGAAAACTGTGCAGACATGCGCTCTGATAAGATCAAGATGGCGTCCTTGTTTTGATCCTTGATTTACGAAGACTAACAGAAACTGAAGCATGGCCTAGCCAGAAATTTATATTATCTTACCAAGTTTTATATTATTTTGGATGCAGTAGATATGCTGGAGTCGGAAGAGGATAAGGATCTGGGCAAAGTGGATCGGGATTTGTCAGCTGGAAAACGATCGTTGTTGGAAGGATTTGAGGAGGATGGAGGACTGATGGATGACTGTATTATGAAATGCGATTCTTTAATGAAAGAAAACAAGGAGGAGATTAAATCAGACCTAAAGCATATGACATTCGAAACACCAAATTCTTCGAGACGAAGTAAAACGAAGAAGCCATTACGTATTGTAAGTTCTTCGAGTGAAGATGAAGAGAAAATATTAGTCAGTACATCCGAAACGCCTTGTGCCCAGTTTGTGGATTTCAGCAGTGAGGACGAAGAAATGCTTGCAGCTTTGGCTAGGCCTGAAGGAACTAGTACTAACCCGATAAATAAGAGGCAGTATAGAACGAACAATGCTGATACCATCGGTGATGAGGAAGATAGTAATATTGGTAGGATTAGCCACTTGGTCACGCCCCGTCGTTCAACTCGTCAACGGGAGAAGATGTTAGCTAGAGCAACATTTTCGTTGCCTAGCAGGTTTGAAGAGTTGAGGAAGGTTACACCAAAGACTGATAAACGGATCAGGAGCAACTTAAAGGAACCCTTCAGAAAACGTGGAGCTGTTAATAATTTCTTGAAAGAGTAAGCATATGGCATTCACTGACTGTTCAGTACATAAAACGATTTACGTTTAAATGAGTGAAGCATTTCCTTCTCTGGGCTTGTGAAGTCTTTTTGTTTTTGTCTCTAGTAGCTAAATGGCTAAATCAAAACTGTACTGGTCTAGGTACGAGGTATATCAGTGACATCTTGATACATCCAAATTTCTTCCTTTCACTATGAAATCATGCATTATGTTAAGAATATGTCAACCCTAGGTAGAGGTTGGAAGATCAAGAGTTAATACTCTGCTGTTCGCGTCGTGAGTTTTTAATGTCACAGGCAGAGGAGAGTATTCATCATCATCAATGATCGATACACTACATCCAGTTCTAAACCTTGTACTACATTGTTTATCCCTGTAGGCTAAATAAGCATCCCAACATTAAACACACATCTTACAGCACTATACAGTACTGCCCTTGCTTTGGAATATTAACAGGTGTACAGGAAACTTGTATTTCAAGTTTAGTCAATAGCATGATGGTAGGAGATACCAGTTATATGTACATAAAAAGCAGTGGCAACACTGCCAAATTATAACACAGTTACTTTTATCATCATGTTGCAAATGAAACTGTATATAACTGATACAAAACTGTTTTATTGTGACTATGCATCTGATACCTCTTACATAATATTGGAACTATTATGGAAGCCTTTTCAGGTACATTGGAAACTGTGTCAGCTATTGGCTATGTAGCATTAATACCCTACCCTTTCATCTTGGTTTCTTTTTGGGTTACAATGTAGCTTACCACTTATCTTGTCCCAACATCAACTTACTCTAGCTTACATTAATCAGTATCCCCTCACAAAGATTTGTAACAGATTTAGCATGACTAATTATTATGATCTTCACTTATTTTCGTAGTAATGTGGGGGTAGATCTGTTTCAGCAGTATTGATGCTTAAGTGACAAGCACATAAAACTTGTATATATCCCAAATTCTGACTAATGTATAACACACTCCTGAGCTGAAACTTATAACCTATGAGTCTTATGTGCTCAGGCTCCTCTCCCCAGGAAAAACTAAGCCTTGGGTTTGCCCCCTCTCTATTTATGAATAATGATGTGGCTGCTATGATTGTTAGCTTTGATCTGATATATGAAGTATGTGTAATAATTTTTGCTTTTTTGTAATGCTTTTTTCACCTTCACTACCTTTATAGACGTTCTGGATACAACATGGACAAAATAGCACCAGAGTTAGATTATTCAGGAAGTGACACCCTTGAAGATTTTATTGTAAGTGACGAAGATGAAGAAAGACATTCACACAAATTTACAAGCAAGAGAAATAAACAGAAAAGAAAAGTTAAAAGTCAAAGTCAAAGAAAAAATGTATCAGGTGATATTGATACCAGTGATGATGAAGCTCCAGTTAAGTTGAAAAGGAAAAAGAGAACTGTTCTGGACTCTGATGAGGAAAGTATCAACTTGTCACCTGATGTTGACAACATAAAGGATCTGTCAGCTGATGAGCTTGCTGATGAAGTAAAGGATCTAGCGGAGGGATGTCCTGTATTCACTTCAAACAAGAGTAGAAGGAATGCATCTCGGACCAGGAAAAAACTAGATAAAAGACTTCAGCAATTAAAAGAGAAAAGGGAATTAAGTAAACTTCCACAATCTGAGAAAGTTTTGAAAAAGAAAGATATTGATAGTTCAAGCAGTAGTTCTGAAGGAAGCTATGTCTCTGAAGGTTCTTTTGATGAATATAGAACTGACACTGAAAATGAAAGTGATCAAAACTTTGTGGTATCAGACTCAGAGGATCTCTCATGGGTTGGCAACCTGAAATCAGGAAGATCAGAAGTAGCAAAAAGTACTTTGGCACTTAATGAAAGTCGAAAAAAAATTGGAAAGAGTAGATCTGCATCAGATAGTTGTGATGAAGATACTACTAGTTCAAAATGCCAAGTGAACATGACTGATCTGGATGAGGTGGATATACTTTTTCGTCTTTTAAAACAATTCAATCAAATCAAGAGCCAAATTACCCATGAATCCAGAGGGTTGCATAAAGAGTTTATTAACAGTTTTAATGCAAATGGAGCTTGTTCGGAGAGTGTACTTGATCAATTTGTAAAAAATACTAAGGGGAAACTTAATGAGGAGGATGCAAATGGAAGAACATTAGCTCACTTGGCTTCTGTATTTGGAAACAGTGAATTTCTTTTAAGTTTATGCAAGACAGATGGATGTTTTAATAAATTGGATAAAATTGGCATGAGCCCATTAATGTATTCATCATTGTTTAAACAGAGTGCCTGCTTTGGTATTCTATTGAGACTCACAGATCTTAGTATTTGTCATAACCAGGTTCAGAAGCATCATAATGGGAAAAATCTTCTTCACATGATAATCTTGTCTTCCAATGATACTGAATTCATTAAAAATTCTGATGAGCAAATACAATGCCTAAGGAATGCAAAAAATTTTCATTCAAAGTTCTACAAGAAGTTGTTAAAAAAGTGTGACATTTCGTTAATGACACCAGTGATGCTTGCAGTAAAACTAGGATGCTACAAGGTAATGTGCTTACAGTTCTTGCAGTGTATAACAATGTTGTTATCATTATATCATATCAACACTTTCTCTGAGGAATACTTTTATTGGAGCTTCTAAGGTATTTTACACTATATATGCAAAATGATTCTGCACACTTACAAATCAAAACCAGAGTTTTGTTTTCAATGTGTCAATATTTTTGAGGATTATTGTGCTTCCTTTCTAAAACTTAGGTCATCACTGTTGCTCTGCAATGTTACCCATATGAGCACCCAATATTTTCATTGTTACAAGGATTGGTAGCTAACCTTTTATAGAATTTATTAATGGTTTGGCCCTGGTATGTGAATTTGTACCTTTATAGTCCCTTGCACATGACATGGATGTTACTTGTGAATTCTTGGATTTCTTCTACGGAAACATGAACTCTTTCACAAATATATGTAAGGGTGACGGCGGTCGGGCGCAACAAGAAGCAACAAGTGACACAAGTCGCTGTTAGCTGTCCATACCACTTATTTTTTAACTCAAATGAATAATTGATCTAGAAAGAATTACAACGTCCAAAAAGCAAAATCCTAATGACTCGGATTCTTCGACATAACACCCTGTCTATTCAGCAGCTGCAGTCGAACACAACTGACTGAAAGATACTAAATCACGCTGTACATATACCGATTGAGGAATGTACGATTGCACAGCAAAGTATGCTAACTGTACACTGAAGTAGAAACTACATACGAAGAGTTTTAATTACAGTTCTGTCATGCAAGGTTTGCAATGTTTATATGCATACGTCAGAGCCTATTATTTGGCTCACAGTCGTGGGCACAAACAAAAACAAACACAATATTGCATAAGACAATAATTGGAGAGTCAGGGGGCATAGTGAGAGGCTCCGAGTAAACTTCCAACTTGCGTAAAGCGAAGTGTTACTCAACCATCTCACATATAAATATGTTGAACAACCTATCATTTTAGCTACCTTAATTATGATTCATTTATGAATATTATTTTCCCTTATTGCAACACCATTTGCTTTTTTCACAATAGGTAGTTGAGGAAATTCTGGATGATTCAGACATATCAAGTATCAAGTCAGAATTTGGAGGCAATGCTCTTCATTTTGCAATTCAGCATATTAACAACTGCCCACCAAATGATGAAGCAACTTGCCTTAAGCTTCTTTTACCAAAATTTCTTGACAATATAAATGAAATGGACACAAACGGTAGGAAAATCAATTGACTACAACTACTATAAAAACTATAGTCAGGGTAATTTCCTCTTTGTATCATGTAAGTGAGGTCTCAAACTAATTCAATGCTTATTAATTTTTAAGGAGGTGTCTTTTGTTTTAAAACCTCCAGTAGATGTCAAGTGTATTCATTTTCTTTCCAGATTACAACATTTAAGCAATATTGCTTTTTGTTGTCTGTGGTCACTTGTGCGGCAATAGAAATTCCAGGAAAAGCCAAGTAACCAGAACTTGTAATCTCAACATCTGTTTTTCCAAGAAAACAGAAATGGTTCCTAAGAGAGAGGAGGTTCATGAGAGAGGACATGTTGAGTGCAATAGCACTCCTTGGGGGGGATGACAACCCTCATGTTAGTCTGAGAGTTATTTAGCAATGTTTGGTATGTATAGAAATCGTACAGACGAACAAATGTTTCATTGTGAATTTACAGAAAATAATTCTTTTTCCAGGTTTCACACCTCTTATGTATGCAGCAGAACAAGGCTCAGTGGATTGCATAGCTACCTTGCTGGAATACAATGCAGAAGTGATGTGTAAGGTACAAATAGAATTGAGGGTAAATTTTTTCAGCTTCCCACCCATTGCACTATATGTTATGTACATCCACCTAATACCATTGAGATAATACGCTTCTACTCTTGCCTTAGAAGTAGGTTGTGGACTATATAACTGCACCTTCAAAAGAGGTAATCAACTTCAATTTTTTCTTCTCCAAAACCTTCCATTTGAAGTTAAAATAATAAGGCACAAATATTTTTAAAATAGTGCATTGCAAGTGCTACCCTTAAACCTGATGTTCAATGATGGTGAAGAGTAATGTTCTTTTATATTATAAGTGGTAGCTAGAATCTTATTGATTTTTTTAACTGTTTGCACTTATATGTGTTTCATTTAGGATGATTTTGGTACAACAGCCTTACATTTAGCTGCTTTGTCTGGAAATGCCAAATGTGTTGAGCTATTGCTGAAACATGGGCATAAAGTGGACTGTCTTGATAACAATGGCTGGCCTCCCCTCCTGTATGCCAACTTCCAAGCACAGGAGAGTTGTGTTTCCGCCTTGATGAATGCAGACCCGAACCAACTGTTTGTGTTGAGTGGATTGCTAAGGAGAGGTGATGAAGTTCAACAGGACAAAAATAGAAAAGTAAGTCTATAGTTTAGTTACATTGTACATTAGGAATGACAGTCTGGCAGGTTCTTTGCTGCAAGTAAGTTGGGAGGACCATAACAAGTGTAAGACTGACAGGAGTCCTGTTATCATCATCTTTGTTTTCTCCATGCTTTCATACCCTAGTCTTCCATTTCTCTCCGCCAGTCCTCAAATATCTGTGTCACCTCCTTCTTGGACTCACCAGTCAGTACCAGGTCATCAGCATACAGGAGATCCCAGGGGTCTCCTCTCCTGCTTTCCTTTGCATCTCTTCCGTGATGATGATGAAGATCAGGTCGCTGAGTACTGAACCTTGATGTACACCCACATCAATTCCAAATCTTGCCAGAGTAACTCCAGCCACTCTCACCTTTGAGGGCGAGTGGGAGTATAGTACCATCAGAATTTTCACCAGACTCTCAGGCACAAGCTGTCTCCTCGGGGGCCATTGTATTGCCTTTCTTGGCACCTTATCAAACACTTTTTTCAGGTCGACGAACACATGGTACAACTCATTCTTCATAGCATTGAACCTATCCTGGAGCTGCCTGACAATAAATATTGCATCTGTCGTGGACTGTATGCCACAAATCCAAACTGGTTGTCAGCAACTGTAATGATGTCCCACAGCCTTCTGTACAGAACTTTCTCCCACACCCTCATGCCATGCTCAAGCATGCACATGCAATGGTGTTTACGACAATCCAGTGCATCACCTTTTCCTTTATAGATTGGGATGGTGAAGCTGTCCTGCCATTCTTCCGGGATTTCTGTATCTGCCACAATCTTTCTAAACACTTCTAGAAGAAACCTGACATCTTCTTTCTCCAGCTCCTTTCAAGAGATCACTACTCACTCCTGAAGGTACGGCAGCTTTACCTAGCTTCGTGCCACACAATGCCTCTCTGACTCCCTTGGTGTTAATCTCTTCCACTGGTCCTTCTACTGATGGTACTTTCTGAAGTAGTTTTCACTTTCACCATTCAGCAGCTGCTTAAAATAGGTTTTCCACTGCTCGGCTATGTCTTCTTTGTTCACCTAGATCCATCACTATCCATAACTATCTCTGCTGTAATTAGTGCCAGTTATATCTATCTTGTCTTTCCTCATCTGTTTGCTATCTTCAACATTTGTTTCTTCCTGCAGGTGTCTCAAGATCTTTACTACATGCTTCCCATGATAGTTTTTTTGCTCTTGAAACCTCTCTTCTAGTCTGCTTGCACTTTGCCTTGTACACTTGTCTGTCAGACATACTATGCATCCTTTGCCACAGTTTGAATGCCATTTTCTTCTCCTTGATCCTTTGCTGCACTGTCTCATCCCACTCCCGTGTCTCTCTTTCCTTTCCTCTTTTTCCTGATGTTAGTCCACCCACTTCTCTTCCTGCTGCTCAGATGCTCCTCTCCACTCTCTGCCAAGTTACCACTGCTTTGTTATTTTCATCTGCATTTATCATCTTCATTTTAAAGTTCTCCTTAAGCCTTTTTCTGGTGTCTTCATTCCTCAGCCTCCAAACGTTTATCTTCTTAATCCCCCTCCCCCCACTCCTTTTTCCTGACTCCTGCTATCTTGACGTCCATGCACATTACTCTGTGCTGAGTCAGACATGCTTCTTTGAGGATAGCCTTGCAATCCAGCAGTCTCAAGCCTATCTGAGTATCTGCATCACCACTTTTGTATGTTATGTATTTTCTCTATCATTCTTTCAGTAGGTGTTGGCTACCCTCAGTTAGTGATTCTTACACACATTTAAGACTGTTTTGCCCTCTAGGTTTTGGCTTCTGAAGCCATATTGGCCCATCGCCTCTTCATGCCCTGTCCTATCACTACCGATGTATCCATTCAGATCTCCTCCAACAATCAAACCATCTGGGATACTGGCTACTTCATCCTCAAAGATTTCCCAGAACTGCTCCTTCGCCTGAGTACCACACCCTGTCTGAGGTGCATAGGCAGATGATGTGATACACCACTTTACCTATCACAATTTTTATCTTCATTAGTCTGTCTGTGCATGTAATAACTTCTATGACGTTGTTCACCATCTCCTCCTTAGCAAAAATGCTGACTCCCCCTGTGCCTTCTTTGTTGCCGTTTTACCAGAATTTGTACTTTTGGTCTCCGGTACCAACCACTGTTGCTCCACTGTTCTTGTATCGTACTTCCTGATAACAGCACACTGTTGATCTTCGTCTGGCCAACATCTCAACGACCTCTCTTCTCCTGCAGCACAGATGGTGAAATGCTGTAGGCCCCCAAAATGAGGTTTAAAGGCCCTTGGGGAATACTCATGTTTGTATAACATCTGCGGTAAATATATATTTTAGCAAAATATTGGTAGGAGCTATGTCCCTATTTCTACTTGGCCAGCTTCATTATGCATGAATGAACATAAAATTGACAATTATGTTGTAGAAGATAAGGGGTTTGTCATACAGTGACAGAAATGGTAGATCCTAAAGCAAAAATGCCAGTCTTGTGGTAATTGGACTATATATTTCATAAATTATTTTTCTAGGTCACCAAATCACCTCAGGTACAGGAGCCCCTTATTTTGTAGTTAAAGCCATAGCCCTGAACATAAACTCCCACTCAAATCTGCCCCCTGACAGTTCACATTTTGTGATGCAATATGACAAAACACTTTTAGCTATAGAATGATTGCTCTCATGCTCCACCCCCTCTCCTTCTGGTTTTGACCTGCCTTTGATGAGAAAGTACTTAACCAAGAAATGCTGTCCAAAGACGTAAACATTATTTATTAGGTCACCATGTGAGTCTGCATTGCGTGATGATAAAAAACACTGGTTTCAAGCAAATATAGTATGTAAAAACTAGTTATACGTATACATAAGATTTAAAACTCTAAAAAGGGCATAATATAAAATTGAGAAGAGAGGATTTGAAATGTGAATTTTGAAAAGAGCACTAGAGAAACAGAAAAAGGTCACTCCTGGAGATCGAACCCGTGACCCACGCTTTCACGGCGTGCGCGCTACCAACTGAGCTAGGTGACCTCCTATGTTAACACATCTCTATCTCTCTAGTCGCCACATAAGCTCCCAATCATCCACCGGTGGGCATGGGCATCTAGCTCAATGCAATTGGAGATTAGCCCCTCTGCATCATGTGACTTGACCAAGGAAGGACTGCCATCTGGCCCGTCATACTGGGTCGTGGGTTCGATCCCTGGTGGTGACCTATTTGCTATTTCTCTAGTGTTCTTTTCAAAATATAAAATAATTCATAAGGCATTGTTCTGGAATGCAAAACGTTTAGGTGACAAGAGATCTACAGCTGTTTTAAAAGGGTAATTATGATAGATTGTTTTCATGATGTTTTTTTCTTGTAGCAAAAATTCATAGGTGTAGCATCTGTTTCGAAAAAAGTAATTAAAAGCAAGATTAAAAGTACAAAGAAAGAAACTAGTGAAAGAAGACAAAAATAGCCGTTAAAATTAAAATGCTCTTTCATTGATGACGTTAAGCCGGACAGTTATTGTAGGAGATGGATTCCTGTTATCTGCAGGTATTTTGGTTGTTGCAGTTTTAGGAATGAAAATACATCAACCACATATAGACCAGCACTTCCAGTTAGTTTGATCATTATTTCCTGTTACTTTTGCTACTGACTTAGTATTTGAAAGTAAATCATTGTTTATTCATACGAAGATTTTTTATGGTCTTTGACATAACTGTACTAAAATTTCTGCAATTGGTATGTGAGACAGTCATGAGCACACAGCCGCATCAGCTTCGGTAATCTAAGTTCTAAGGCATGGGAGATGCTGGAACGACGCCCAAAAAATGACGAGCTGTCTCTGTCCGATATGCAAATAGTACTTGGGGCTCCAAAATAGAAGTAGGACTGACCATCGTAATTACAATGGAAAGAAAACCAAAGCTGGGGTACGACTCCATACGGTAGAATAACCAGAAAAAGTAGCAAAGAAAAACTCTCATATTTGTGTTAAAACCTGCTTGGTCCACGTGCCTTATCATTTGTCCAGGGAAAGACACCGCATGGAGCCTAAAATGTTTGAGCCCTGATGAAGAAACAGTACACAACTGCATGAGAGCAGGTATCATTTGTTGATATCATATTTCTATTCTTGATAGTGAACTCAGAAGTGACCAATTTTCAAGAAACTTAAAACAAAGTGATCAATGAACTAATCAATGATACCATTAAGTAACCGAAGAGATTGATTTTATGATAAATAATCAGTACGTATATACAGTACTTAAATGGACAACAACAACAATCACCATGAGCAAATGAATATAGAGTGTGAAGTCATGGTGGAAGAAAAGAGAACCATTGCAGCAATTATTTTGTGGCCAATGTAACAGTAATGATCTTGTCCGATGTGTTTTTGTAGGACTTCATTTATAAACCACTTAACATTCCCCTGACCTTTCATTTAAGACCTGACTCAATACTACCAATGTCCATGCCCATAACCTTTTATGCAATTTTCTTTTATGGTAAAGGTTGTGGAAAGTACAATCATGTCCTTAGCAAATCATGATGCGTACTACACCATTTTTAATGATTTTCT
>JAAAKM020006437.1:0-10506 GCA_010016025.2 Alatinidae sp. Z8VKAUB7J3 | reverse complement strand
TGCAAAAAAGGACCAGCAGAAGACGTCATGATAAATAGGAGGTTAAATCCATAGTGTATACACGTGAGACACTGATATGCATATTGCATGATTTGCAACCCCCCTTCTATTAGGCACCCAAGAGTAATGAAGTGGTGCAGAAGGATGACAAATACCATCTGAGTATAACACTTGCAGGGAAGGGTGATGTATTAGCAGGAGTTTAAAATTTTGGAAAAAGTAGAATGGGATGGGAAAGCATAGAAAAGAATGTAAGTCACACCCTGGACAATGAAAATCAGAGACTTTCAATGGCATGTCAAACTTCAAAAGAGGATGTAAAGATCAAAAGAAAAGAAAGTCACTAGAAGTTAAATGTGTGACATAATCAGGTATTCTAGGAAAAAGACACGAATACAAATTCATTGTAAATAAGCCACTACATAGTATCACTGGCAATTGATGGAAGGTACTTCTGCTATCACTTCTTACATTAAATCACATATTCTATTTATTTATACAGAGCCACCACAAGGCATACCAAAAAAGACTAGGCTGCAACAAGCTCTCATCAAGCAGAGGAACAAGCTTATACCCATGGGGGCTATAGGGAGGGCTATGCCCCTCTACATTTATTGTGATGCCCTCCAAGTTTTCCTGTCAATATTCAAATTTATAATGGCTTTCCTTCAGATGTTGCAATGTCTCCCCCTAGGATTCAAGATAGCACCTTCAACCTTCTCACTGACTAATAGCCTGCAGAGCAGATATATAGTGCGCTGATGTTATATAAATATATAGTAATCTGGAGAGCTGAGTGGCAAAGATTTCAGAGAAAAGGGCGGACTTGTCATAACTGTATTTTGTCTTATCTTTTTAATAGTAAATTAGAGTATATATGCATTATGAAGAATTTACAGAATGCTTACTAATGGTTATATTTGTGTGACTGGGTGGGTGATAACATCTGTTTCAACTCTGACAACACTGAATCATGACGCCGTATTTATTCAATGTGGGTGGAAGATTATGACATACATAACAGCTGGCATGCTAGGTAATGAAATTAATGTATCTACCACCAAATTTCAAATTGTAAATAACTACATAACATGGAATCAGTGGTGGTTTCTGAGGGGCAGAGAGCTTCAGGCAGAGACATGGCAGAGATAGGTGCAAGTAGACTGAGAAAAAATATACCTTGTTGTTCAAACCCCTCCACCTTTGATGATATTTATACATATAATGTTAAATCTACTCTCTAAATTTTAAATCTACCCATAATTTTCGTACATGTTAATTACATCATTTGGCAATGGCGATGTCATTTCAAGCCATCTGAGTCTCTATAATCAGGTCTTTTTCGACATTGAGATAGTCATAATACCAAAAACTCCTGTGCCACCTTAACGATCACTTAACAATACACCGATGATCATGGCCATTCAATTTTTTGTCAGAATTGTTACAACTCAGTTTACCTACTGTCTTTCTGCAACAAAAAAATGTGGTTGTGGAACTTTAACTGGCATGTTTTAGTGGGAGGGAGGTGGCAAACCAAGAAAGATAGAAAAAGAAAGGATGTAGTCACTGAACTGAGAGTTCTGAGGTGAATGTGTGAAATTATGCATCTATATTTAACAGTATGACAGAAGGAATGTACCAATAAATTAATGTGAAAATAACAGATATGGCACTGATGCCATAAAGAGCCAACTTGGCTTTGAGCACTTCTAGTGCTGTGGTAATTTAATCATTTTGGGACAATTGGCCAGATTTGGCAACCAATGTTTGGTTAGGGCACAGGAAGATTGTTTTGTTATCCATAAGAGCACTTGTACATATAGCAAGGCTACCATCTCTGCCCCAAGCTGGTTACTTATCAGACAAGGAGACAATTACAGATAGGATGGGTCAACCTGGTTATTCGATTGAAAATATTAAAAAATGTCAGTCAAATGGCAAGCTTACCCCAGAGCTGTAGTAAACATAGAATGAATGGAATATTGCCCTTGACTTTTTCCCAAGGGAAAGGTAAGTTCAAAAGACAAAAGGCCTATTTATAGGCATGGACCTATAGATCTATTTCAGAAAACATATCAATTCACCTAGGAACTTCATGGTTCATATCAACTAATCAAGTGACTACACTCCAGGACCTCATTGTGGCCAGTAATGACAAGAAAATAAATTAGCTTCATTTACACACACACACGTCCAGTTTAAAAATCCTATTCTACGGACCTGTAGACCATTACCTTTCAATAGCGAGTATGCATGGGTTAGCTGCAGGAAGATATATTGCAGAAAAAATGGCTAAAAGAGATCACTATAATAAGTTGCACGAGAGTAATAAACTAAAATAACGGAAGGTAGTGAAGGAGAATGAAGGCAAAGGAGAGAAACTGTATGTATCTTATAAGAGCGGTGTAGAGAAAGAAAGAGATGATGGAGGGCATTAAATTCTTGCTTGAAAGTCCCATGCATTCGCTTAATGTACTTCGTATACTTGCATGATACTGGGGTGAAGTTTATACGGAATGCATGTTGGATAAGTTGTTGTTTTCATCAAAATTCCATATTTGCATATACTACAATATGAATAATAATAACCAGGGTGTAAGCAAAATAAACCGGGGAACTATAATAGAGAGCGATAGTGGGCTGAAAGAGGCCATCTGACAGCTTTCGTGAATTTCATACATCGTAGGCCTATCCCACATCTGTAGAAAGAAACGTAAAGATGAGGAATGTACTGCTTACGATAGGATTCAAGTATTCCTACACTGTAATCTTTTGCCATAAATCTCAGAGGAGAATATGGCTGCACGAGTAGCTCTGATCCTCCCATACTGTGCAATAACTAACCACAATAACAAGAATGATGACTCAGAATTTGCCCACAAAACATAAATGAAACGCCGGTAGGTCCTACTTCAGGTCGCTATCCAAGGATCAAGCCCGTGACAGGTGCACCACACATGTAAAAACCATGAATCCCGTTTGACTTCTTTTCCAATTAAAGTAACTGTATAGATGCCATTAATTTTAGCATCAGTCCAACTCCAGCTCACCAGGCACTTCTCGAAGTCACCAGTGTATATTAACATTGACAGGGTTCACCTATAAAGTTCAAACCACCTGAAATTTACCAGAAAGTAAACATATCCACTATCATAAAGCAAAACTTGCTTTCATCATGCAGTGCAGTGTGATTCTCAACCGAAAAACCCTTCGCATGCTGTGAAGTGAATAAACTCAAGAATAGCAGTGATAAAGAGGCAACCGTAAGCGTCGTCTCCCGGTGCATAGCAGAACAAGTCTTATGCCCTTGAGCTCCCTCGCTGGCAAAAGCTCAGGACATGGTTAACCACCTGCTGCTGTTTTTCGTACCTCCATGAACCCCGGATCCATTTTAAAGCCTTGGTCACTCTCTCTGAAAGGATTTCTGAGAAATCTTTAAATCAGGCTGCATCCGATTGTTTCAAATTTACAATAGCTCCGAGTCAGCTTTCAGCTGATGACGACGACTCAATTTATCACATGACTCTGACAACATCAGCCTGATTGGCTGCATATATGAACGGAAGTGAGGCTTTTGGCAAGGAAGGAATTCAGTGTCTTTGATGACAGATTCTCTCCACGATCCATGAGAGGTGGTCCTACTGGGGGGTTCATCCTACGTCATGGCTTGCTACTCTGCCTGGTAGCCTAAGTTGAGAGGCGTTGCCTTTGGACGCGCCAGCTGCTTATCCTGTTTGGTGGTCTTTCTGTTTATTTAGGGTAGTTTTAAAAGCAAGCTCACTGCTCACCAGGGGTGTTTTGAATGAGAGATCGTGTAACAGTTTACGGGTTTCGCCCTTTTGAGAAGGAACGGATGTAGTATCTGTTCTCACTGACTCCAGATTCTTCCCATGACTCCTGTAAGGCGGCCACACCAGGCGGCTGGGCGTGCCCCATAGCTTGCTTCCCTACTTAGTGGCCTTAATTGAGAGGGAATGCCCTTGGGCGCCCTAGCTGCCCTTTATTGATAAGTTGGCCTGTTGGATTGTTTTAATGTTTATGCAAGGTTATCAAAATTTGGCCCACTGCTCATTATTGATTCATGGCTTGCAAACAGTTGGAGATTTTTCAGGGAGGATTAATAGCTTAATAAACTAGTAGAATAATTTATAAAAAGAATGTATATTGTGCATGGAGGAATACAAATCCACAGCGAGTTAAAGAGAAATATCCAAATGCAATAGCTCGAGGGTAAGTTAAAACATGTACTGGAATCAAGGGGCGGGTGAGATAATTTAACTTAACTTAAGTGTCACTTGATAATGGCAACTGTGACTGCCAAAACGTTGTGGAAAAATAATGAAAGATTGTGGTATTTTCCTTTGCTTTTTTACGTAGATTAATGAATGGAAAATAGCACTCGAAAAGCTAGAGAAAGTTGCAGCTCGGCTTATCAAAATTAAGTGTGATATAAAGTTTAAAGAACTTTGTAGTAGAAATGGTATGCTTCCCAATTACACGAGATTGAAGCTTTTTAATTTACTTTGTGTTAATTCTTCAGTAAGTTCTTAATTAACGCAGTGGCTGCGACACTATACAACCGTAGCCATGTCTTGATGTGGCACGCTCTTGAAAAGGTAAGCATGCCTCGTGCACTGCTATGTGAATCAAAAAGATGACTTTGCTAACTTCCGAGAATGCAAATGTTTCTTGTCAGTAACAGATTGTCCAAGCTTTTATCATATCATCAAAAGATGCGATTATTCGTTTACAAAAATACGGAAGAGACCAAATTGTGCCGACAATTTAACCGAGTAAATTTAGTCATTCAATGTTTATGATTTATTTGATTTCACTTTCAAGATAATTGGTAATCTTAGAATGTATAGAGAATAGCGGAGTTTAATCTTAGATAAATCGAACAATTTGGTAGGCGGATTTTTTATCAATTCGAGAAATGAGGAGTTCAACGCCTTCATAATGCGGCAGCTGAGGATACACCTTAAAGTTTAAATTCTGTTTAGCTAAGTGTTGAGCAGCCATTACAAGAGCCTCTTTCCTTTAAATAGCAGTAAATAAGTTACATGTACTAGAAAATTGTATAGAACCATGATAACTCCTGTCGGTAAAATTGTTTTTATGCTAGTAGTATTTTTTCATTCTTTACAAACAGACATGACTTACCTCCCTGGGTGCTGATTACCACCTTTGATTATCATTGACAGTTTTCGATACTCTCTTTGCTCCAAACGCATTGTCTTTAAAATCTGAAGGCTTATTTTCTGTACTGAAATTATACATAAAGCATCTTTCGCGTACTTATCGATAAATGAGAATCTAAGATTGCTTATGTACTATTGAAAGTGATAAGTTATCTATCTCACAAAAGTCAACCTCCGAGCTGGAAAAGCTTTAGTTTATTTTCCCAAAGCATTTGACTTTATCAGCAAAGAAAAAATCTGGAAGATTTTTCTTGCATATGACCTCCTGACTGCTACAATTGTAATTGCAAACTCTAAAGCTATTGCCCAAGTGACAACAAAAGACGGAAGCACAGGCTTCTTTAAACTGCGCACATGTGCACTACATGGTAACAAACTTAGACTATACTTGTTCGTTGTAGTACAGGTCTATATTATGAGAACAGCTGGCAAAGACCAGAAACGTCTTAGTCTTGCCATATTAAAGTGCTGTTGCCCAACCATCTATCTAACTGACATAGACTATGCCGATGTATTATGCTGCTTAATATGCTTGAGAATGCTCAAGCTCAATCATTACCAGTTGTTAACTTCGCAAACAAGGTAGCTCTTTAAATCAATGAATTCATAACTCAGTCTATGTGTTATACGTAATAACCAAGAAGACAACCTGAGACTAGTAGTGAACCAACAAGAGCTTAATATGGTAGATGACTTCCAATATTTAGGGTAGTTGATAAACAAATCAGCAAAGATGTAAACAATTGGAAGCTAACGGCACGTGAATAGGGATGGCATCATATGAAATTCTGAGCCACCATGCAAATAAAAAAATAACTTCTTTCGCATCACAGTTGCTGGCATGCTACATTTACGTATATGAAACATGCACCCGGACTAAAGATTTGGGCATGAAATCAACGGCTGTCACACCCATACACTTTGATAAGTTCAAAACATAGAAAAGAGCACATAACCAACAAAGAATTATATGGAACCCCAAAGAAGCGAGAGATACTATTTGAATCAACGGACTACCCTTAACTGGAAACTGCTTCGTAATCCCTGAACATGTTACACTTACTATGTTATTGCAACCACGCTTTTGCTATCAAAAAGATGGCGGTTCAGCAACATGATGGAGAATCCTAATCTACTATCCTGAACTGAACTATTCACGCTCCTTTAGAAAGTCACAGATTTTCTGATATCTAACCTTCAGAGAACGAGCAGTAGCAGAGGCTTGTGATGAACTCTCTAGCGCGCCTGATTGATGATTACAATGATGATTGCTTTCATCATGATTTACTCAATGGTAGATGCTCTCTCGTCATAAATGAAACATTCAAAAATGCTTTTCGACCCTTCTTTTTAACTGAACAATCACCTTAAGATAAGACAACAAGCTCGGTAAAGAAGCAATTAGGATTGACAAATGATTGGAAGGCTATAGCTCCCTTAGCCTCCTGCTCCTCAGCCTATGATTTATCGGCACAGGTTCGCAGATAGCTTTCCAATCCAACGCCGTGTATCAAGTAGTATGACCTAAGCGTCGAAAAATTTACCATCTGCGAACTCATCTAAAGCAGCCCACAGAAGCTCAATAATATTGACAGTAATATGGACGGAATTTTATGATAAAGTTTCGCGTCCCCCACAGACGATTTACTTTTATTGACAATACTAGCTCATTTCACTAATGCCTTTCATAACGTACGGAACAGCTATCCTCCTTTTGATGTTGCAACAAAACAAGACAAAGTAATAACAAACGAGATGGACTAAATGAGACAAAGACAGGGTTAGAACATTGAAGTACAGCATATTTGGTATTCGTACTTGGTCAGTCCCAGCAAGCAGTGTGGCTCAATCTTTAAACTTTTTAAATTCCTTCCAAAAGACGGTTGGCAGGATGTTTAACTTCTCCCTTGAATACTTTCTTCTCCGTTCTTCGCTCTTAACCTACTTTTTATTTTATGCAAGGAATTATTGTTCTTAAAACAATGCGATTGTAATACGTCATTCTATAAATTGATTGTCACGAAGACGATTGAGTCAGATTAGAGATTGGAGACAGAATAGATGGAAAAGGAAATAATTTACTCTTGAGTTACTTCTATTTAACATGTTCTTATGAAGTTTATTCTCAATACTTTGTTAACTGATTCGTAAATGTGACGTAAGCTTAATTTCATATCAACGCGGACTGTGTCTAGTATACTGCGCATGTCGCGAGCAGCAGACGTTTGTGTGCGGCCCAGGTGAAGATCTTGATCATGTTCCTCTCTTACACCGCTCTTCTAGATTTCTCAATGTACAAGTCTCCGCATTCACAGTGGGTCTTGGATATTACCCAATCTTGCTTCGATGGATTTGCCGAATCCTCTGGTCGCACTAATATTGATCTCAGCATCATTTTCGATTTGAACACAGCATGAACTCCCTCCTACTCTAAACAGCGACGGATGTGTTCAGACACTCCTTTGTTACATGGCAAGACTGCTGCAGATTTGAACTCGAGTCTGTTGGTGAGGTCGTCTTCTTGTCTTTGTTACCTTGTGCACAAATGACGAGAGGAGCCATTTGAACGTAAAGCGGAAGACAGATGTTTCTTCTCCTCTAAAAACAAACTAGTTCACGGAAAGTCGTATCAAAGCAAATATCAGTATCTAACTTGACTTAATGTTGATCTGAAAATACAACTTAATGAAATCCTATAGATCAAAGAAATATCCAATTAATTCTTCTTTAAAATATGCTGTTATAAAGTTCATATCATTGAATCGAGTCGATTCACAACACTTCATATTTTCGAGGGCGCAACAATTCACTCGTGTGAGTCAATTATACTTTTCTAGTTTGTCGTGTTTCTCCTTGAAAATTAGAGTTGGA
Organism: Alatinidae sp. Z8VKAUB7J3; assembly: GCA_010016025.2. Classification (NCBI taxonomy): domain Eukaryota; kingdom Metazoa; phylum Cnidaria; class Cubozoa; order Carybdeida; family Alatinidae; species Alatinidae sp. Z8VKAUB7J3. The sequence goes on along the minus strand of JAAAKM020006437.1, from coordinate 2,431 downwards.
ATTTGTTAGACTAAAGTACTGGGCCAATATTGATCACTTGCTGCAAACCACAGACATCTTGAAATAAATCCCAATTAAATGAACACCTCCCTGGTGCAAACAATTCAAAATTATTGAAAAATCCTCAATTAATATCTACGAATTTTGATTTTGTCAGTATATTGTGAAATGCTTCAATAATCGCCCAGAGACGATCAATAACGCTGTTAAATTATAGCTTTATCAATTGAGAGTGTGTGGGCCACTAGTAATATTCATTTTGTACCAGGGCTGTCCACGATTAATCGACTACTTAATCAGAATTAATGACAGACTTATTGAGTTCAGTAGTAAAGGGTTGTCGACCAATTTAAATGTTTTATCCTTGTGTACAGAGTACTAGTGGAAAGTTAATTGCGACAAAGAGGTAAAATAATTGTGATGAAGAGATTATCATAAAGGTAGGTGCTATGTTACACAGAAAAGAATTAAGGTTAAAACGTCATTTACAGCATCATAGATTTTTGAAGAGTTGGCATTGTTGTTCCCGATATGAGGATGCTGGAAAAGCATTTCCCATTATAGCAGTTTGAGTAATTATGTTATTGCCTTCAAAGAGAATTAATGATGGCATAATTGCAATCAAGTTTCGACACTTGCTTGTTACTGGCTTTGATCTAGCATCACTTTATCACAATGTGGCAGTACTGTAGCCATGGGGGTGCTTGGTATGCTTAGCATCCTCTAGATGTGGACTTCAAGGTAAATAGCATCTCCTAGTTCATGGTCGTCTGTTATAAAGTATTGAAATGTGTCAGAGCATTTCTAAGACTTGTTGAATACCCTGCTCCATATATCTTTTCCAAGGTATCAAAGCTGCAAACCTAAATTTGGAAATTTTGAAGTGCATATCCTTTCCGAGCTACTTTTCATTGTCTTGGGACAACGGCTAAGCTTATGAAACAGTCTGGTTTATACCTTCTTCTGCATTGATCATTTATTACGTTAAGTCTTGAATGCTTTTTTATTACTCAGTATGTGGTTTTATTGCACTTTAGGTTGTTAATGTTTGTTTAGGTCGAGAAATCTTAATCGTAGAAGTAGAAATGTACAATCTCGAAGTCCATTTTTCAATAGATTAAAGCTAAAAGCAATAAAATCTTAAATAAAAATTGCTGAGAATGGTTTTCATAAAAAAATAAGGATGCAATAGAGTTTGCGGTGCGCCGGCGGAGCAGGGAGCTAGGCGGCTTCAGCTCCCCCAATATTTTGAAAATGTTGGAATTTTTGTGAAAATGATGCCAATTTTTCAATGTTTAGTGGCTAAAATATGGGTTGAGGCTTCCCAATTTTTTCGCTCCGCCACCCCTGCCCCGCTTTTTAAAAAATTTTCCAGAGGGGGTATACAAAAATTTTCTTAATTAGTGAACAAGCTGGCCCGTGCGCCTTAAATTTATAAAGCAGGCCCTAAAATATACTCATAGGTAATAAGCATGCCCTACAGAGATAGTCTGGCTACAGTACTGCAATGTGGTCAATACAACAGCAGAGGTGTTGATGCTTCTTTCAACTTAAAACAAATGTTCACTTAGAAGATGTTTGAAAAGTGCACTGTTTGGAAAGAGTGACCACTACGTCATTAAATTGATCTGTAGAAAAGAAAACAACCAAAAAAGATTTATAAAGGAGCAGCCATTGACTTTAATCTGGAAAGTGACGGTGGACCTTTCTTCGAGTAGGCCATCCACGTTTACTTACACTTCATAATAGTTGGCAAAAGTTGTGGTCTATTTTCATAAAATGATGTTCCACCGAATGCCTTTGAAGACATAAGCTATTACTGTGTACTGCCTGATTTAGGCGGAAACCTCCGCTCAAGTTATATTATGAAATGACTTCTGAAAACAGTTAATACAAATGATACTTTTAACAGTATCATAAAAGGTTGAATTTACAATTAGCCCTAGTCCAATTTCAGAGTTTTCTAATTAAACTTCAACCTCGAATAAACCCTCATATAAAATTGTTATTTGCATACAAGCTTCTGCGGGGTGTCTAAACCAGAGATTTACACAATGTGTGATGCATAATTTCCGTTGAAAGGCGAAAGATTAAATGTAAGCAAAGGATTGGCTTAATTAATGAAAATGGGCGTTTCTCGACTTAGGCAGACACTCCCATTTATTCAAGAATTCAAGAATGGTCGACTAGTCTAGGGGTGCCATCCTAAAAGGGGTGCAAGCCTATCGACAATGCCAGATTAGACTACTTAATGAGGAAATTCGCCAAAAGTAGAAGATTGACTTACTTAAAAACCAATGTGACTAACAGTGCATTGAAAGCTTGATTATTAAATATATCGTTTTATATGTTCAATTTAAATCTTCAACATGCTTCATGTGCGCATTCTTTGCTGGGCGTTACTGTTCATTACTAAATTACGTTTTCCGCC
>JAAAKM020006435.1:0-10506 GCA_010016025.2 Alatinidae sp. Z8VKAUB7J3 | reverse complement strand
TTTTATTTTTCCTTTGTTATTAAGTATATTGTTTATTTAGGCCACTGTGTCCTTATAAATCGTACCTACTGTTCAAGATTCTTATACCTTGAGGATGATGTGATAATACATCGAAAGCTTGGTTACCAAATATATCGTTTTATCTGTTAAATTTTGAATCTTCGACATGTTTCACAAGCGAATTCTTTGCTGGGTATTGCTATTCATTACGAAACTACACATTTCTTATATTCAATTCCCTGAGAATTAAACACAGATTAGTGTATGGTCTTCATCCAGACAAAAACACACACACACATATACTTCAAACATGCATATATATAGATACATATTCATTAGCAAATCTCCACCTTGGCTACACTTTTTAAAATTGTTCCGTGAAAGGCCTTTAAGAGGTTTGAAAGCTCTAGTAAACCCAATTATGAATGTTGTAATAAAAGTATGGTTATCAACTTGATCAAAGCCTTTTCCAGAAAGATCCGACATTGTTAAGGGTGCGAGGGAAAGGAATTTTTCTTTTGATTAATTAACATAAAAGCCGATTAGAGCAGCTGCTGCTTTCAGAAGATAGAGAAGATCTTGTTCAGCCTCGACAAGTTTTATTGTCACCGCAAGGTCATACGTAAAGTCAAGAATGTTTAAGATGCTTTGTTGAATATCGAAATCTATTTCTAAGCATTAGTTCAAGGTCTTTGAAACAATAGTGCCAACTTATGTCCTTAAAATAGAGTCTAGCAAATAAATCAACAAAAATGATAAAAGTGTGCTGCCTTGCAACACACCAACAAGAACATCAAAGCAATCAGTGGGACTATCCGGTGATACAGTGTCGATTTTGGTATTTGTGTAAAGTGCTTTCATTATGTTGTGAGGCACTTTATTGGGAGTATTGGAAGGAATATTAAGTCATAGGGGCTTGGGCCGAATCAAATTATGGGAAATTGCTAGGCTTCCGCACAGTAGTTTTAAGAGGTCACAATGCCAGATATGATTTGGAGATTTCGGTTGGTGTAAGTCACAGAGTTAGTTATGTATTCTGTCTATGATCTGGAATAGATGGCTGTCTAACAAATACCTACTTTGGTCGTGCCACAATATTTCGTGGTCTCACTGAGATTTAGCTTTCAGATGGCGACGTTCGGAGTTCGAAAACAAGGGACCGATTGGATCTTGATGACACGGATTTGGAAATGTTTGCAGCTGGCAAACAAGAAAATCCATTGAAGTTCGGAGTTTGGGAACCATATACCGATTGGTTCTCGATGACTTGGAGGTGATGATGAGTAGCGAACGTCACAACAATCCTCAATACATTCTTCATAACATTCCTCACAACAATTGTATTGATGATTTCAGCTGAGTGTCATACATGAGGAATATTTGAAACATCGTGCTAAAAGGATCAAATGCGTTTTTAAGTGTTTTTCAACGGTTCGGGATGGTTAAGACCCTGTTTACACGGGGACGGATCAAAACTAGTACGGATCCAAACTGGTAAGGATCCGCCTCGCGTTTACACGGGACCTGGTGGATCCGAACTTGTTTGGATCTGTTATCCGTACCAGTTTGGGTCCACTTATGAAAGTGGACCAGTTTGGATCCGTACCCGAAGAAGTCTCGTGTAAACGCTTGGGATCGGATCCAAACTGGTACTGATCGGAAATGAGGTAAAAAGTACCACTACAAGGTAAATTTGACGTAGTCCCTATTTAAATTCTATTTTGGTCCTTGTATTGACACGTTTATCCATAATCTCCTATTGTTTATAATTCAACCATTGCCACATATCGCAGCTCGTATTTCAATACAGCAAACCGTTGATTTGCTTATTGGATTAGTATGCAGAATTCTGGATCCAAATGGATCATCTGATTCCCTTTCTAGGGTGTTTATACGGGATCGATTTGGATCCGTACCCGTTGGGATCCGTACCAGTTTGGATCCGTACCCGTGTAAACAGGGTCTAAATCATCTTTTGGAATATTGATATTACAATGGATATCAGGTATTGCAATAATGTAGAATGTGGAAAACACACTGGAATAGAATGTAGCTATGAATGCGTAGAGTATATCAGAGCAATTGAATATTTCCATTGCATAGGATAGGATTATGGAGATACTTCGTGAGGATTTAACGAAGACCAGGCGCCTTGTAGGTTTTGATGGATATTAAGATGTCTTAAAAGAGTTTTATTAATTACATATAGCTTTAAAAATTTTGGCTAGTTAAAAGTTTGGTTTGCAATGACACTGGATGGGGTATTTTTCTGCCAGATTTGAGCCTGCCGACCTTAGTAAAAGGCACGTGGCTACCGTTTGCAGTAGTCTTTGTCACTGTCAAGGAGCGTGAAACATAATACAAGAAGAGTATTTTATATAAATATGAAAGAAGCATGCTCCTCTACATTTCTACGAAGTGGATTAATTAAAGAAGGTTTTCTTAATCAAAATAAAATTTAATTGCTTGGTGGCAGGAAAAGTGACCAAAGACACATGATTCAAGGTCGGAACCGTAACTTGGCAGAGTTCTAATTTTTAAAGCATTTTATCCGTAATTCTTCTTTCCAGGTAAAGATCACGCGTACAGTTTTATATTAAATCTGCAAAAGTGGCTTTATTTGTAATAACAGCTTGCGGGAAATCTTCTCTACAAAAAGAAATTATAGGCTTCATTAAACACTTTCTTTTGACAATTTACATACTCTTTAAGATTACCATAGACTTGTTTGTATACCTAGTATTTCTTAATTTGTTTTTATAATCATGACATCTTTTGGGGATTTGTGCAATATTTTTAGTTTAAACTATAAAAGAAGCGCCTGTCATATTACAAATATTTTCCATTAATGCTACAATACAGTTCCTTGCCACCTATGAAAAGTTTAAGAAACCAGGATTACGACGATTGTGTATATTGAACAGTCGCGCTTCCTTTAATCATTTTTAAATCAAAGAAAATACCCTTTCAAATCTTCTTTAAACACCAGTAACCCAAAACTGAATAGTCAAAGACCGACAAATGTTTTTGTCTTGCCCTTCCTCCACAAGAATCGTTATTCGAAATATACCATAAGTTGCACTTCTCAAGGAGTCAACGCACCAATAAATTGCTTGTAGAAAGACAAGATTCGAAAATAAATTTTAAATTAGATCTTAAACATTCTTAAAAAATACATATTTTAAAAATATTAAACGGAATAATAAAAAGTATTGCAGTTATTTCGTTATCTTAATGTTTGCTATACTCAATAAGATACGTAATCATTAAAGAGATACGAAATATTGACATGACAAAATGATAGCAAAATTTCCTTTATTCTGCTTGACATTTAATTTGTCGGGAGAACTAACTGGCTAAAACGTAGAGAAAATTGGTGTTCTCTATTACCGATTTTCTTTTTCTAAGGGTATGAATGTGTGTGTTTTGTCTACTTTTTTTAAGATTATTTTTATAGTGTGAAGGGAGTGAGATCTTTTAATCTGTTCCACTGAAACTGACGTTGCAACCCTCAATCTTCTTCCTTAACCTCTGGACATCGTGATAGCAACGACAATAATAAAGCAACAATGACATTATTGTCATCAGCTATAATCATGTCCGTTTTGTCATCATCGTCAAAATCATTATCACTGTGACCACATATGGTATCACTATCACTCTTAACGTCACCTACAAAATAAGAGCCACAAATAGAGTCAACATTGTCATTGCTCTTCTCATCCTCGTCATAATCACCAGAACCATCATTATCAGCATCATTACCATTACCATCACCAATACCATCATTATTACCATTATCGTCATCTTCTCAACACATATTATCAATATTTTTGGTTGTTGTTTATTGTCTATTGTCCATCACCTTTTTCGTTTATTTTGCTCTTCAATATTTTTCTTCTGTCTATCTAACGTAAGAAGCTAATCGCGTTGACCAAACAGTTGAATTATGAGCTATTATAACTAAAAACAATGTAGAAAAAATGAAAAATATATCACCACCTACTCTCTGTTTCCCTAGTGTCATTTCTACATTGGTATTTCAAATCCTCTCTCCTGGGGAAAAAAATAATGCACTTTTGCTATTTAAACTTAAAAATTTCTCTAAAAGAGAAGTCAACTTAGAGAATGTTTTCTGTAAGTAAACGCTAAAAATACTGCGGATGGAAGCCAACTTGAGCTTCGTTTAATAGTACCATGCTTTAAGGTTGGCAAAACATTGATTTTGCCAAACGATTTTGCCAAGCAAAGGAAAATAGAAATACCGAGAAGGATTAGGAATTAGCTTGCAGGATGGTAAGTACGAATGGCATGTCTGGAGTAGAATTAACATGAAGCCAAAGTTAAGGAATATGTCTACTAGCAAAAGACAAGATTCTGACCCACTGGTGAACTGCAGGTGGCGGTCTGGTATAGTTTTACACAGAACCTTAATATTCCACAAAAAATATTGGATATTTAATATATTGACAATCTGCTGTTAAGAATAAAAAAACCCCAAGCTTTCCCATATTGGTTTGGGTAATATCTATAGTCGGAAGACTTAAATCTTCTTTCTAAGGCAGCTTGTCTTTTGAAGACTGCCCTGCCTACATCACCGCACTGTTGATATGAATGAAAGCCATATACAGTGGAACCTCTCATTGAGGATATTTATGCTACCAAGGCAGGCCCGTAGACATTGGCGGGCATGAGGGGCAGTGTCCCCAAATTTTGAATTGGCCCCCAAATGATTTAGAAAATTTTCATTTTTTAAAAATGAAATAATAAAAGTACAATATAGTAATTAAAGATAAAGTAACTCTGCTAGTGAAACTTGAAGATCAAGTAAGTGGGGGCTTTTGACTATTTTGATGCGATACGACTGTTCTGATTTGAAAATCAAAGACTGGTCAATGCCAGGTGCAACGAAGTTGGAATTACAGATTTGATACAGTAATAGTAGAAGGTGATGAGGTTATTTTTAAATTTATTTTTGATGCAACAAACAAGTTCAACGTACCAAATCAATGCAGTATAGCTACTCGTCGCTTAAAAGACAGTGTGGTAATAGTCACAGTCTTTCGATACTGCGGAAGCGGATACCTGTAGACATAGTACTCGAAATTATTTGCATTTCCGTCGCAAAGCTGAAGATGTGATTCGTTACAAGGCTACTTAGAATACATTTTCTAGAGATTGAAAGCAATATACCATTTTGTTAACTGTATGCAGTGTGACCCTATAATCATTTAAAGCCATCACGAAATCCATGTTTTGTGGCTGCCGTTTTTAACGAAGGAACTTGAAACACATCGGCAGCTCGTTTCCATCTATTCCGGTCTTTTTCCCCAAACTATTCAGCGAAAGCGAAAATGTAATGTCTCATTCTCCACTCTATCTAGTTAATTAGATTCTTTTACGATGGTAATGACATACCAACCAAAAGCAAACTCAGTTCTTCTCGAACGTATAGACGAATACACTTAAACAATGGCTATTGACGAGGTTTTACGAGAACATGTGCAGAAAAGCCATTGTTCCAGCTTTTACTGAAATATGCACTTTTCTGTTTGGAACTTGCAAACATGTCAACGTGTGTTCGGTGTAACTTTGGTCAAAAATATATGTGATCTTTCCAGACCAAAATTCATACAACCCCATGCTGTGACTAACTCGAGAAGGAAAGCAAACATTTTCGCAATACATTTCCACATATAATTTCTAAAAATTCTTAATATATCTACAAAAATGTAGGCCCAAACATCTGCACAATTATTCGTTTATCAGAACCATATATAGCTGAAACTATGATTACAGGTATGATAGGAACCCTTTAAAAATAGCAATGCTTACAAATACGTAGGAGACACGGTTTTGGTTTGTTTACTGACCAACTCTGGATGTAATTAGAGTAAAATCAAACAAGTTAATCACCTTTTGAATATCCTTGGGCCTGCAGATTATGAACACCCACGAAAGGATTATAGGCAGAAACTCAAATTGGATCTGCATATAAATATGTTGGTTGGTGAGCAATTTCATACGCATGCTGTCTTTCTTTAATTTATTTGCTACACATGAAATTCAAGTGCTTGATGGCATAAGAAGCATTACTTCATTTTTTCTATTGTCCTCATCTACCCCACATACGAAGGTGTAAAATTCCCATATTATACATACTGTGTTTTAGTATTCATTCGTTTTTACTTAAGTTATACCTTCTTAGTCACATTTTATCAAATTTTATATGTTGTGGGGCGCTGGCCCCAATGACCCTAATTCAATACGCAAAGGGAATGCTTGAGGACGTAGTAACGAATATTATTTAACGATTATTAACTCAACTTCAACTGATTCCAACTCTAATTCCAACCTATACGCTACGCTAATTACACTCGCTTTATAATGTGCTCACAGGGAGCTGATAGAACAACAATACCTCCCCTTACGAAAGAAACAACGGAAACATATAAGCAATGCTGTACTAGTATTATAATTAAATTGTTCATTCAAAGTAAGACGTAAAAACCAATAGGATATAATGCTTTTAAGTGGATAAGAGTAGCGTGTGTAAAACCATACTTGAATGCACACTGCTGCTATATGTGAACGACGCTTTGCTAGCCCATAAATCCCATTCCCGTCCTACAAAATTCCCGAACGCCGCCGATTGAGAAAGGTCGATTGACATAAGCTCTATGAGTGTAATGGGAAATGAACGAATTCCCATCCGACCTGGGTTACAATGGGGACGCTTGGCGACTGTACATTCTTTACAATTACCAATGTAGCTCATAACATGGACGTACAGCCATGGCCACCAAAACTTGATGACTGATGGCAGATTGATTTGTTTTCGGTACACCACCGTTTTTTATTTCTCTTTTAACTTATTTAAACTTTATATTGCAAGTTCCAGGAGCAGGGACATAATGTGATTACAATAACCAGTTACCTGCGGAGCATGTGCAAGATGCTTTTCGTAAAGGTAACTTTGCTCAGCGATGGAAACTCTTATGACCCTGTACTGATTTCTAATCGAGGTTTTGCTGCTTCCGCTGCCAATAACAAAATCCTCTATGTTGATGTCGAATCTTAATTTAGATTTCTCTCTTTTAAAATCTTCCTCCTCTGTCAAGTGTTTTCACGCAATGATAGTGCCTTTCTCATTTCCGCTGTTAAGCCGATGGTGTTCAACTTTATTCATTGTGAAAGGAAGTAAAATTTTAAAAGACTTCAACGAAACTGCAACAGTAGCACCATAGATTTAATAATAGCTTCGCGAAGCTATTATTAAATCTATGAGTAGCACCCAGTGGATTTGAACAACAAGGTGTTTTTTTCTATTTGATTACATTTCTCCATCTTGTACTACTTTACGTGAAGATTGACTATATTTCACTGTCAAATACTCTTACAGAGTGACTTTGTTTACAAATGATAACTCCCGCCCCGCTTTCGTTGCAAAAAAGAATAGTCATTGGAATTTGGGGAGTGTCTATTCCAACCACTGAACTATAAATAAAAAGTCTTTTTATTTATTGTTCAGTGATTCTAACTGATATTATGCGTTATGATGTGCTGATAGGGAGCTGATAGGGAGCTGATAACACAACGCATACTTTTTAATCCCTTTGATGTCCGCTTCTATTAATAAAACCCATAGACATCTAACGCCGAACGTAATAAAAGGGTCTGCTTTTAAGTACTTCGTAGAATTTAGTAGAATTCCGTAGAATTTAGGCATCTTTTATCAATGTAAGAACATTATCAGAAGTTGATTCCAGCAAAGTGAGGAAATAATTTACTAACTGTACAGTTTGCTCGGGCCATATCGCACAACGAATCATAACAGAATTTTTTGTCTCCCCTAAGAAGAAATGATGCCCCAGCCCCAAATTGAAGGAGCTGGCAACTGGCCTGTGCGGCTCTTCCATTTGTTTGTTGACTATTTATTAGGGGGCGGGGGGGATCGTGGCTACCATTCGCACGTTTTCCTAAATTTAGTGCAAAACTTTAATAAAATCCCTTCTTTGAAACCAGCAAAATTGATAACTGGCACCCTTAAAGCCCGAGTGAGCGTACCCCGGATAACCAGGTAGCAACATTCTAGATCGATTTTGAGAAAATAAGTCTTGCTAGTCTAAGATTACAAAAAATTCTACACACGACATAGATATTACACCTTTATCTACTTTGCTTTTCATTTACTTTTAGGGTCGTCTGTAAACGCATTATCAGTCTTCTAATTTACCTTTTTTGCCAGCTGTTAGCAGGTCGCGAAAACCGTTGCAGTCTAGATCCACTTTCCAGGTCATTGACGGTTACGTATAATATAACAAGATGGAGTTGAGGTCTTTTGACAGGTGAAAAGGCGGTATTGTGAGTATATCTGAAATGCAAATGTATAATGATAAAAATCAAGTCAAGCGAGTATTTGGACTAGTAGAAATCGCGATTTGGCATTCAAGCCATTTCAACGGGCATCCAAAGTGGTAAATCGTGCTCCACATGACCCCTCGGTTAACTGTTCGACAAAGGTTAGTGCTCAAACTGAATTCTAGGTACACCGAATTATAATTTTATGATCACACCATACCACAATGCCTACATTTGAAGTTCTGCCTCGTGCATTGTAGCTGTAAAGCTAGCCAGGTCAAGGTTACGTGACGAACAACAATTTGTTGAGATATTAACTGTGACTTTGGAAATAGATATTGATTCAAGTGATAAAGGCCTTGACAATATGTTTGTCATTACGATCAGGTGTTAAATTCTAGGCATCAAAATGCACAAAAACTAGATGAGGCCTTCGCGGTGATGCAGCACTGGGAGACTCAAAATCTACATTTATCTCTTCTGCAGTTGCCTAAATGATACTCATCACGAAGGAGACATTCGGTTGCATAGGTGACACTGTAGCCACGTACAAATTTCGAAGCTGAGCCGAAGGTTTTAAACATCGGTTTAACTTGCTTTACACCACACTTGCCAGTACAATCCCTTGTAACTGCCGTCTTTCAATGTCTGAATTTTGGGATAGCTCCTACAGTTCGCGCCAAAGACGATTTTGCGCCAAATTGTTGGTTCATAGCAAGCAATTGATTGAACTTGGGAATGGTAAATTGAGTAAGCGTTGCTGAATGCCGATGTTTATTCAGTGGGCTAGATATCTCCTTTTAGAAATAGTATGGCTCTTTATCCATTCGACGCTGAACGTCTTGCCTCCATAATTACATAGATACGGTACTTCTAACCCAAGATCTGCTCCTCTATTTAAGTGGGTGGCTGATTTTGGAAGAAAATTTATCTTCAATTGAGACCATGCTAAGTGGCCGTTTCACCTTATTGGGAGGTGGAATCTTTTTTCAAAGATCGCCATATAGGGCATTTTATTTTTGCAAACGATTGAGATCAAAGAGTGGTGGGCTTGTGGGGAAATGTATAAGAGGCTTGCATGTATGATTAAACGTTCCTCTCAGCGGAGAGATCAGGAGCCAAACTAAAAATCATACATTTAGAAGGAATGCTTGCTTAATAGCAAATGGGAAATCTCGATTATCTTGTTAAATAAAAGTCAGCCAAATTTCTATGGCCAATCAAAGTCAATTACGAAAATACATGACCGATTAGCTCAATTTGGATTGAAAACAGGTAAACTCCTTCAAGATTTAAGTAAAAGAAGAAAAATCGTCAATGTGACTGCCAATGTTGAGATGACGGTGAACACGGTTTTAATCTTACAACTGATAAGCTAAGCAAATGAATACGAGAGTTCAAACAAATTTATGCAACTTTTAGCCAATCAATGATGATTAATATAATCTCACCGAGGTTGAAATCAAGAGGAAATTGCTCGTTTCATATCGTACATTCGTCGAAAAAAGGACTATTTTAATGCAAATAAAAAGTGAAAAGACATTTAAATACGTATTCGTTTTCAAGGAAAAAGAGTAATACGTCCGAATGGATCGGTTTACATTTCAAGTAAACGGCATAAGCTAGGTGTATTAAATTAGCAATGAGATTAGTTTTGCGGGATTTTGCTCAAAAAGAACTCACCACTTTCATTGTTTGGTAAGCTTTGATTTTCTTTAGTAGCTTGTAAGAAAACGAAACTTGTCTTTTTACACTCATACGTATATGAGAGGAATGGTTGTTTAGTTCCATTTGCAAAGAAAGTTTAAGAGGAGAGAGTGAGGCTTTAAGACTTTTATACGAGGCTAACATACCATTTTGGATGGAATCTGCTTTATACGGATCGGACAAGTCCATAACACAATTTCGTTTAAAAGAAGGCTCAATAGCAAGAGTCGACTAGCCGTCCAGTTGGATCGTAAATCACTTAATCTTTAGCACAGGGGTGGTCAATAGCGAGGGGGTGGTCAATGGCGGTAGAACGGGAGGGGGATCTCCCCATCTATCAAATCTAGTATCAAATCTTCAATGTGCAAGTAGTTGTGAACGTTGTATTCTTTTTCTTCCTTGTAAGCATTTCTGTGAGGAATTTCGACTACATGTGCA
>JAAAKM020006434.1:0-10506 GCA_010016025.2 Alatinidae sp. Z8VKAUB7J3 | reverse complement strand
AAGAACCTATTAATGAAATAACATTAAACTTCAATGAGCTACACCTACCAGTTTATCAAATATATATAATACTCATAGAGAAAAACTTCATATTTGACATTTCGAGATAATTCTTTCTGAGTAATCTGATCACTGAGGAAGAATTATCTCGAAACGTCAAGTATGAAGTTTTTCTCTATGAGTATTTTATACATATATATTAGTTTCACCATTGTGAGTTCATGGTTCTACCTATTTATAAGGACCAATGTGAAAACTGGTGTATATATGTCAATGTGCTGTGAATGTGAAGTTTTCAGTTTTAACTGTCAATGTGGTAGTACTATGTAGAAGACTTGTAGTAATTTAAGACTCAAAGTAGAGAGGTGCCTTCAGGGTAGTTAGTTGAGTCAACTATCATTTTAGGGAAGACTGTTGGTGGTAATTTATGCTATGAAGAATATCACATTAGACTCCTTGAAAACAGTTTGTCACATACTGATGTACGAAACGCACATACCGTAAGTGATGAAAATGTGACCTCTGACTTTTTAATATTAAGAGAGTCATTAAATTAATGTTCAAGGTAATTGTACTGTGGATTGTAACAAGTTCCTCAAGAAGTTCCGAAGAAGAGTTCAGGAGAAGAAGAGTTGCATCTGAGTCCACCACTATTGATTGTTTTCCTATCCATCCTGTGGTTATTGTGACTATTATTTACCCGGCAGGGATAAAGTTATGTGTTTAACTTTCAAAAGGTGAACTTTCCTGCAGTACACAGCTTTATTATTAATTGATATCAAGTGTAAAAATGTGTTATGGAGGGCGTATGGTGCCGATAAATGACTCAGTCACAGGCTTTATATGTTGTCATAGAATAATGTCAAGTTAATCCTTGCCTCCCATCTGCGTCGGATTTTGGTAAGTATAATACTTAAATGAGACCTGTTAAGTTAATTATCAGCTGTATTAGTTACATTCCTTGGTTGTGTCTTTCTCTCACAGGAACTGAAAGAAATTTGAAAGATGGAGTTTATATTATTGGGGATCACACTGTGGAGATAAGAAATGGAAAACGGCTTTATCACTCACAAGAACAACAGGTACAAGGTTCAAACCTCGAGGCGTTTGCTAATTCTCATACGTTTATTCCTGCTGATGGAAAATACATGACAACCGAGGTAAATTCTATCCTTCAGCATTACATCTCGGGAAATATCGAGGATCAGCCAGTAGCTGTAGATACAACAAATAGACATTATGTTGTAGCATCGGAGTCGCATACAAGGGCACCGGGCGCCACTAAACCGCCCACATGGCAGACTGGACACTCACAGCTAAAGCACCATGTTGAAAATATACTCACTGATCATAACTCAAATGTAGGGCATGCAGAGCCGGTCCAAAATATACCTGCTCGGGCACCAGATTTACTACCTTCAGGCCAATTACATGAAATGGATTTCAGCAAGACGAAAACTAGTGAGCATAATAATGCATTCTCTCCTGCAACAATGAGATATGCAACTGAAACAAAGGAACTTTTACCAGCGTCATATACCTTGCATATCAATGGAAAATCTAGGCAAATTCCTCTTTATCGGTCCGTGTCTGCTGACAATGCATCCTATTCTGACAGTCTAGATATTCAGGGGATGCTGGACCCAAGAAACCAGCACATGCCACTAAAAAGTAATCTTAAGCAGCGACAGGGGAATAGTGTGCATGCGCCGTCAGGACGCAAAGTTCAGAGACGTGTAACCTTTTCCGACAACGTTCAGTTCAATGATGGATTTTTACAGTCAAGCGATGCCACTCAGAGTAACAGCGTGCCGCAAACTTGTGAGCCCACGACAGACAATCTGCCGGTCGAAAAGCAAAAATCGTTGAGAAATGAGTGCCCAGAAGCATCTGGTGCACCGCCAATAGGCGGTAATGCAGTAGCAACTGCAGCGTCTTCAGCTTTTCTCGCTTCGACCGTCCAATCCCCGGCAACAACAGTTAATAGCTTTGTGTCACCTCGTGGATCACCTATCCCACCGTCTCCTTTTGTGCGTTTATGTTACCCAGATACCGTTAGCCTAGCAACGTCCTCACAGACAAATGTAGCAGTCATAAGCCCTCTTAGTAATGGAAACGAATTAAAAACGGACTTCTCTCCTTCTGATATTAAACTCCCAAAGGTAGAAGCTACACAGGATGACGAGCTACCAAAATCTGTTGAGAGGCTTGATAGAATAACATCAGTTGAATGTTCCGTTGTTGATAGTTTAGAAGCAAATGACTTTCAAAATACTACTTTCGATTCTGACTCAAAACTCTTGAGCCCGTCTGTGGAAGAAGAAGACGCACACGATAAAAAAATTGAAGAACAGAACAGCAACTCTAATATTGTTCCACGTGACGGCGAATCGTGCAGTCAAACTGAAATGCCAATACCTTTGCAGCTGCAATATAGGCAGGACCCGTACTCGTCATGGCAAACTATTGGGCAAGACAGGAGTCACTTTGGTTATGATTATAGTGCATCGGAAATGAAAGTACAAGCTACCCCAGTTGCGGAAGGGAGATATTACTCATCTTTAAATCATTCTGCTAAATCAGCACAGCCTCATGATCCCACTAACGTGGTTCCTTCGACCGCCGAGTCTTCTTCTAACCAGCCTCAGTTTCCCGTGAGGCCCTTTCCCAGAGGTTCAGGTACCACCTCTGATCAAGTGTTCCAAATTATGAATGAGTACTACAGCAGTGGCAATGATCCTATCGTCTTGCCATCTGGAACTGATGGCTCAAAGCCACCTTTGGGTCAGCAGCAGCAAGGATTGGCTATCAAACCAGGTGCTCGACAATATCATGAGGGGATGTGGGTAAAACCTGACAATTATAGGAGATTTATATCGCAAAACGATGTTGTCAACAATCTTGTTGATACTGCACATTCCGAAAATCAGAATGTATGGCCATCTCCTGAGCATGGCCTGCAGAGACAAACCAATCTCAATAGGGCAGGAAACCGTCAAACGATGTTTATACCAAATTACCCATACCCCAGCGTGATGCAGCATGTGTCAACTACGGGAGTCTATAGCAACAACTACGAAAACTTCGAGGCTGTG
This sequence comes from Alatinidae sp. Z8VKAUB7J3, assembly GCA_010016025.2. NCBI lineage: Eukaryota > Metazoa > Cnidaria > Cubozoa > Carybdeida > Alatinidae > Alatinidae sp. Z8VKAUB7J3. The sequence goes on along the minus strand of JAAAKM020006434.1, from coordinate 7,411 downwards.
TCTCCCATTAACAGAGATTTGGAGGCACAACGAAAAGAGAACCCTTATCAAGCCTATCATCTCATTAAAAGTGATCAAAGGATAACAAATCCATTAAATACCTTCTCTACACCACCGAGGCACCAGGAAAATCCTCAGCCAGAGTTTTCAAGAGCGGGGTCCCAAATGAAGCAACGAACGTATAAAACAACAACTGATACAAATATTATCCCTGACAGCAGTGACAGTAGTGATGATGATGACGATGTTTTAATACGTGCTCGAAACAGTATGGCTGAACTGAATTTTAATAGCAGTACTCCAACTAATCAAAATACCAAGAGCGAAGAGACGACACCAGACCCGTTACCAAGTAGACCATCGAATATACCACAAGGCCATGCAAGCCCGTCTACCGCCCCTACGTCGGACGAGTTAAGTAACACCGCCCGTAGAAGCAACCATCAACGACAGAAAAGTGCAAGTGGTATACCATTACGCGTTCATTCAGGAGGGAGGAGATTTACATCATCAGCTAAACAAGGACTGTCACAATTCAAGGAGCAAGTTGTAAATAAAACAACTCCACATTCACATGTCCCGCATCCCCCTAGAATTCCGAAAGAATCGCCAACGTCATCCCCGCAGCCCCTTCTGGCATCAGATAATGCTTTGTTGGTTAGCAAGGGGACAGATAAAGGGACCCAAGGACAACAAAGGAAGCAGGGTTTAAAATTAGGATGGGAGAACGATAGTAACAGTAATCAACAGAATTTACAAAATAAACCAAGGGTTACTTCTGGAAGAGGTCGTTCGTTGTCATCACAGAGAACTACACAAACACCAGTCGTTCACGCAAACGTAATCGATAATACGATGGAACACCGAGGTTCTGGAAACCTTAAAGGTAATGCTTTATTTATCCCTCTAGATAAAACCCCGACTGATGATGACATCAATGTTCTATGGGAGAATGTTAGGAACTGTTTGCACACAAACGATCAAGAAATTGCGTATTCGGATAGCGCTTATAATAAGACGAGTCCAAGAAAACATTATAACGCTTTAAATGCAGCGCACTGTAGAGGAGATAGCGCTACTTCAAGGCAACAAGTAAACAGTAGTATTCACAGACAAACACAGAATCCTCACGGTTATAAACAGCCAGCCACCCTTCCATTTCGAAGGTATGGGTCCCACGAGAATCTGCGCAGGCAAAACTCGTTGGATAACTTGTTGAGAGGACAGAACAATGAAAGCAACAGTCGTCTGATGCAAAGGGCTAGATCGGGGAAGCAGATCCTGAACCCCAGCAGTAAACCTAGGGGAAATGTCACTGGACCAAGACTTAGTACCCATGGACCAAGAATTTCATCGATAGCTAGCAAGGAAGGTATGTTTTGCCCCTCATTTCTTTCATGTTGCATTGTGTTTGAACTTAATGTATATATAATGACCCAGTTGATAGCACGTATAGAACTTAGAAGGCACTTCTGGAGCCATATACTCATATTGCCAAGATTTGATTTCCTTCTTTTAATTTAGTACAAAAATGTTAACAATTATTTGCCCAAGTACACATAGTGTTAATTATTCCTTCGTTCGAAATCCATGGCACATCCGAAGAGACCTTGCGACGTACTTTTAATTTGGGTCAGCAGAGTTACTTTCAATTTGAAATGATAATGACATCTTTAGCCTTTGTTTTTGTTGCAATTTTGATCTTAATTTCTTAGCGGCTTTTTTAATCTTTTAAAGCTCTGAAAGTGACTGTTTCTCTTCGCTTACCTTGGGGCCTACTAAATGTTGATTTACGTTGTACGAGTTTGCAGTGTAACTGATGCGGGGGGTCGTATTCCGATTAGATATATGAATACTTGCAGAAGGGCATGTAGTTTTAGAGACTTCTTGAAAAATCGAAAGACTTTAGTCCTAATCTTTTGGTGCTTTCTCACTTACAATAACTATCAATTTTCCCTCAACTATTTTGTTAATCACATAGTATGTGCCCCTAAGTATTTTTCTGCCTCCTTATGGTTGTTAAAAATGTTGCGTCTTACCTTCAAAAGCTCAGGGGTGCGATGGGTGGGGATTTGGAATTTCTGATACGCCTCTTTGTTTAGGAGTAACCAATTCATAAGCAATTTCAGGTCAACTTTAAAGAGTTTTTAGGTTTTAGAGCTTTACTGTTTGATTTTAAACGAAGAAGGAACGTAAATATCTTAAGGAAGACTTTTACCACGATGAAAGGCTTTACAAAATTGTAATAGGTGTGTAAAGAGTAAAGTCTTCTGCCGCAGAAGACAGAGAGAACAAGAAAAGATTCAAATGGTGAATTCCAAGGAAATTTGCTGCAAAATCTAAAAATGGCCCCGTGTTTGGGTATCGTACGTCCTGTTTTTTTCTCACAATAGTTATTCAATTATGTTATATTGTATTTATCAAGTTTCAGATAGCTTAGCGTCATTCTTGGAAGCAGAAGCCGCGTGCCATCAGGAAACACTGACACCTCAGCAGACTTATGCTGTCTTTCAAGCTTCCCAGTTACTTCATCAAAATCTTACCGCTGACCAAGCCCATGCTGTGCCGAGGAGATATGGTATGTTTTCTATCTAGATTTGTTGCCAACCTCCGTGAATTTGTAACGTCATGGTAGAAATGAGTTTTAAACATACACTCCTCTTATACGCGGATAGCTTGCAATGATCACCCCAAGTGGCATGATTTGAATCTTTATTTTAACCTGTAGTGGATCTCTACCTAACCTCATCAACTGTAAGTTGTCGTAGCAGCAATCATTACTGCGGCATCGATCCTTAAACGTTTGTGTTTTGATTAATGTACTACTTTGTTGGGTTTTAGGCAAATATTGAGGAAATGTCTTTAAATACACACGTTCATGAAAGCAGGGAACCAGTGCGTTAAAGACAAATATAATTTGTTTACAGCTTATGTTTTTTTAAAAAAACAACAAGTGACAAAAAACGTGTTACTCGCGTACGTGTCACTATCAAATGACGTGTTTCATGCCTGAAACTTAAAAATAACCAAAAAACCCCAGAGTCGTAGACAAAAAGTAGGAACATGGCTAATTCACATAATCACTCTGTAGTTTTTCCGTCATTGGTCAGGAATAACCAAGTCACCTTATTCGTTAGTTTAGTGATGAATACTTATCACAGCTTACGTTCTTTTTGTTATTAACAGCGCCTTCTGCATTATCAGTTGAAGAAAGAAAGGCGATGGAATCACTGGAGCGGTTAAACCTGCGCCTAAGAGGTAAATTTAAATGTCCGTAGTTCGGTTTAAATGCCCTAGACATTTTTCTTAGAAAGTAGCGAGTCTCGACGTTTGTACGGCTTTCATAGGGAATCACAGGTGCTAATGGCAGGTAGCTTATTACTTTTCTGACATGAAGTACCTTCTCTGAGAATCGCCAATAACTGGATGTTTTTAGACCTAGATCGTTCAATAACGCTAGACCGTTTGCATCCACACTCCCCATAATTGTATGATCTCTTGAGACATAAATTGGTTCGTGATATGGAAAATCGGTTAAACTCTAGTCATTCCGATCGTAGCAATTTGCATTTAAGCCTGGTTTTCCTTGACTGATTACTCATTAGATCCAGTGGAAGTGACAGTAATAGGTTTTCAATGATATTATTGTCAAAAAGGATTTAGTTTTCTACGAAAATTTAAGTTTTAATGATTTTGCGATACGAAGACTTCTTATTTTTAGGTCTCGAGTACGAAACGTGTACCTTAGCTTATATTGCTTGCTATGTAAGATCTACTTTGTAAGCAGAGCTTCTAATGGACGTCGTGGTAAGGTTTTAGAACCGAAATATTATACTTCACAAGTTGTACTTATTGTAAACCAATCGGCATAAGGGATGACCCAACTCTTGCAGCAGTTAAACAGGTGAGATCGTACACATTACTGAGCCTGATTGCTGTACAGGTATGACGTAGCACGAGATGCTCCCAAGAGATACTCTAAGAGACCAAAGGATAATAAGCGAAGTATTTTAAAAGCAAGAAAATCAAAAACAGGCAATTAGGGCTTGGTTTACTGTTGTGTAATAAGGGATAAGGGCGGTATTGTGTTATTAGTGAAATGAACGGTATAACTGATGTAGATACCTTTGATGAGGTAGGTTCTTTTAAATATTTACTTTTTCTTCTTTCGTTCTGCATAGACCAGGACAACTTGACAAAGAAGATCATTACAAATGCACAGAAGAATCATATAGCTCCTGCAGCCTACCAACCTCGAATAGTAAGTATAAATCGTAATACATACTATTAACCATGAAATTTCAAACCAAATAACAGCATTGCCAAATGCTTACACTCACGTATGAAAGTAGTTACTCAGTGAAATGGGTTCACTTAAAGAGTAGAATGGGTCATCTTCTAAGAGTAGCTGGTTACTGTGTCAAATGCAAGTAGGTACTCTGATAGAGTCAAATGGGCACGTTGTAAAAGTGAAAGGGTTTTACTGACAGACGAAGATTGGTTGTGTAACAGAGGGAAATGGATACTATGGCACACTCAAGAAGTGAAATGAGTACACAGACGGTTTCATTGGTGTACCCAAACAGAGTAAAATGGGTACACTGACAACTGAAATTTTTACTTTACTTAAGCATATTCTGAAGGCATAACATATTCATTCTGTTAAATATTTTGCCCAGGCACTGGTCATAGGGAGTTCCAGTTAGTGAAAAAAACCCTGTTTTAATGTAAATTTCCAAGGAGGAAGAGAATTTTTACACGCTGTTGAAGATAGAAGTTATTTAATGACACGCTTTGATTCATTTCTTGTTATTGAGAGACGTATTTTACCCATCCAACTTGCACCAATCCATAACAAAGATTTTCCATCTACGCCCCAGAGGATTTGCAGTGACGGTTACACTACGAAGACCTTTAAACAAAACGTTATTCAAAACCTGTTTTAAATAACCCGAAATTGTAAAGAATCCCGTTTTAGCGACGCCGAATTGGCCTTTTCGTGAGAGGTATATATCCTCCAAGGTGCCGAGGGGAACTGGAAAGAAAACTCTATCATTACTTCCATGGATCCTCCCGATACCCTCCGTCATATATCGGACACAAAAAGTTTTTGTTACATGAGAATAATAAGACACGATCATCCCCCTTCTTTTAAATGGCATGAATATGTGGGCCTTGATGCTCTCTATACAATTAAAGTTTTGTTTCTTGTTATAAATATAAAGCGTTTGTCTTCCTTTCAGCAGCAACACAAGCTACCAGAAGATCATCGACCGGTTATAATGGATGCTTCGAAAAGGCGTCATTATGCCAAATCCGCATCCACCAGTAGACCACAGATAGTTACAGGTGGGCGAAAAGCGAACAGTGCCAGGTGACAGCGAAAGGAAGAGGAGCTAAGACATAAAATGAAGAGGAGCTAAGACTTCGGTTGCAATTTGTCGCCCAGTGTCATAAGTGCATCTCAATAGATTCCTATCGAATGCATCTTGACCTTATCAAGAAAGATGGACCAATAGTTACAAGGGCTGAGGGCAGAAACCGAGTGGTCTTTGGGCGTCAAGTGAGTCAAGCAAGATTTCAAACACGAAGTGACCCTTCCGTACAGGTATTACTGTGAAGGGAGGTAGCCAGTGCAAGAAGTCTTCCCGTTTTTAGGAATATTTATACATCAAATATCCTATGCTGCGAAAGCCTGCTACTCCGGTTTCATTTAAGTCATGGAAATGATAAACTGGGCTTTTAAGTTTTGGAACTAAAGCCAGAGGGATTAAACCCACGTTGTTTTAGAACTAGATTGTCTCACGAGTCATACTTGTTTCAAAAACAGGGTTCAATATTTCAGTCTATCGTTATATTCGTTGTTTGATGTTAGGTACTGAATATACATCGCAATCAATGAACCTCTTTTCTGATCCTTTAATGTCCATAGTGTAAATATATACGTAGGGGCGGCTTGCTTCATCGACTGGAGTTATAATAGAAGCTGATAGATTATATAGGTAGATTATTTTGCCTTTCTATGGAAAGATATTTGTTTCATCTGTACGCATTTCAGCAAAATGTAGAAAGGAATTCGATATGTATATATCAGAGCCATATGTTTATATTGTAAATAATATCGTAGTTTAGAACCAATTGTATTTATCCAGAGATGGTGTACGCACAAGGAAATGACCATACTTGCTATCCACCTGAAGTGCGGGTTGTTTTTATTGATAACTCTCCATTTTGCGTGAGGCGGCGTGCGTGAGTTCTGACAGTTGCCTGCTTACGATTTTAATGACTGAAAGTTACATAGGTTGCAGTCCCCATCGTGATGTTCTATGCTCTAGTAAAACTTTATATTACTATATACTCAACGTGTAATTATTATTCTGATGCCAGTCTTTATTGGAATTGCCGTAGTAAGTTAAGGGGTGTCGCCTTGGATGCCCAAATTACCCCTTATTTGTCAGTTAGCCAATTGAGTGGTTTTATTGCATTTAAGGTAGTTCCAATATCGCAATACCGGGTGAACTGCGTATCAGGGACCTTTGATTGAGAGATTGTTGCAAAAAGTGATTAAAGCCTTCCAATTCTTAGACTAGAGACATAGCTATGTCGTTGGACGTTATGCTTTTGATCTCTGCGTTTCTTAACAACCACCACTACGTTGTTGCCTTTGTAATGGGTTCACAGCCGACTGGAGGGATCTAGAAGGAAAATGGCTCACTCCCCTATATTCTCACTTCTCCAAATATAAAAACTATTAGTGCAAATAGCGTCAGGAGGGTAGCTATTTTTAGATTCACTTCTATTCTGTAGTTAGACTCTTGGCATCGTAAATCTAGCTTTTGTCTGACTGCCTTTTGAAATCTTTCCACATACTTGCGTCTACCACGTGCCCCAAAATTTAACCCACACTTCCAAATCTGACCTTGCCCCTGATACAAACTTATGTTTGCCTCCGCGTGTGCCTGGTAATGCAAGTGTACACTGATACGTAATACGCGAGCCTATATCATGGGATTTTGGCTTTATGTATTGGGTAGTCAGTCAACAAAAAATAAGGGAAACCTTCTGCTGCCTCAGGCAGGTTTTCTGTTTCAAATAAGTCTAGGGCAGTGAGTTAATCCAGGTAGAATATTCATCATTTAAACTGCGACCCTCCTACAATCGCTTTCTGTTACTCCCCTTGGCCCGTTAGATAGATGCAAGTTTGTGGTCAACAGACATGCGCAAACTATAAAGTGAGACATGTCTACATGATACCGTTAACAATATTGTGTTGTCGTGTGCCAATCACACTTACTAGCTTTCTGTCCCATATCATTCCCAAGCACAGTACTGAAGGGGCCAATGTTATAAAAGTATTTACACGGGTAATTTACCAGTCCAAAGCCAATATTACAAGAGTACTCTGAAACTG
>JAAAKM020006432.1:0-10507 GCA_010016025.2 Alatinidae sp. Z8VKAUB7J3 | reverse complement strand
GCTCAAGGCGAGCTTTCGGAATAAAATTCCTTCTTCTGGCTAAAACTGTACAGAGAGTGAATCTGTAGGTTTTTATAGTCTGTTTTAGTTTTTATATAATATATATATATATATATGTTATCAGCAGACACTTTGCAATCATATATACGATTCTCAAAGAGTGTAGCATTATCACAATAGCTTTCAATTGTAGGGCACGGAGGAGATTCGAACCCACGACTTCGTGATTACTAAACCAACTCCTCAATCATTGGACAATCAGGCCCAAAAGTTAAGGAGAAGATTTTAAGTGTAATTTTTTATGAATTCTCCTCCGCTCAGTTGTATTGGAAAATATATCAATTAATATTTATTGTGTTTTCAATAAATTAATTAACATTTATTTGTTTTTAAGTTATAACTAAAAAAATTCACATTTTCTCTCAACGTTTCGATATTACCTTTGTTAAGTATTTATATGCATTCGGTGTCAATTGTTGTTGGGGGGGAGGGGGGACTAGACATTTTAAGAAACCTGCAATAATGTACATGTACGTCCCTTGAAATCCCCACTAGGGTCAAAATAGTCTAAAAAAGCAGGTACTTCCAACTGAAGGGTAGATCAATTCCTACAAAAGGTGCACAAAATTTCTGTTAAAGCCGATGTCTCAGCTGTTTTTCTCAGAACAATGATTTACACTACGCAAGTGTACTAAATTTCTTGGGAGTGGTTTGCCGTTTACTTTTTCAAACGTGCTCATCACTAGCAGTAGATATTTATTCTTCTTCTTGTTTTCTCTGCTTTGGTATGAAGTCATGCAACTGTATGTTTCTTAATAATAATCTTATTATCATGAAGTTGCATTGAAAAATCGTTGTTCAATCAATTGGTATATGAGTTGGGTTTTTTATTGTAGTCGATTTCATGTTTTACCAAATGCACAAAATGCATAAACCAAGAACCACCGTCAGCCTCGAATCGGTAAATATATGTTAAAGTGACGAATTCGTAAATTTCATCTCAGCAGGAATGTGGCTTAGAGCTAGCATTATTACCTAGCTACCTGTGCGTGAAGGTTGCTTGTCCGACTGTCCCTGAAATTTTTCTTCATTATGAAAAACTGCCTTTATCAAAGCAGATGGTACTTGAATATGATAATAAGTTAATAGGATAACTAAGTTAGCCGCTTTCTTAAATTGTCTAAAACTCTTACAAAACACAGATATAGTTCATGTAATCATTATTAGAAATCAATGTGTAAAACTAGTCTCACCAGCTGTTCTCAAAAACAGATATTTTTGTTACTTTCATGGATTATCTTTCCCGTACATTATCAGGTTGTGCTTAGGTTGCAAAACGTTCTCAGGATTGCTCCGTCCTCTCTTCAATGCCAAAATAATTACATGAAGGTTTGTTAGACGAGTTATAAGACGTTGCTCGCTCGGCTTTTTCTAGTGGCATGGATGCATATGTTATTATTTTGCCATTAAATAGATTCATTAAAATCGCAACAAAACAATCACGTAAACACTTTAATAAGTACAATAAATAGGAATTTGCTTAGAACGATACAATTAAAAATAGACAAAAACATTTTAAATGTACAAAGCAACTTACAATATGATGCTAAATAAATCGATCAGAATGCTTTGATAATTAAATATCACAGGAATAGCATGATCATAAAATGCAACGTTTATTTAATATAATGGCCTCTTTATGGAAGGGTTAACCAAAGCTTGAAGCAATAAATGCAAAGACAACAAAGTCTTTCAGGCTAAAAATTATATTTTCTGTGGCTTTTTAATTGTAGAGTTGACTTGTCCGTAGTCGTACCACCGCCCTTGCATCATTGGGGCATCAAGCACCGTAATGCCACATGGTGTAATATGGAAGAATTATACAGTCTATGTAACAAAAAAGAGATGGAGACGTCTTGCAAGACAGTTGCTGTACAGTGTATATACAGGAGTATCTCGTATTAGGATACGCATATAAATATCTGCCGTTGTTCGTAAGTTTTTTCTTTGTGCTCGGATCAGACACCACACGAGGGGTAGTTAAAGTAAATATACTGAATCTTTTCTCTTTGCTTGAGCTATATAACTTCCCCCTTATTTTAACGATCTTTGTTTTCTTGACTTTAATCTTGATGACATATTCTTTCTCTACCTTATTCAGCCGTTCATCATGTTCTGAAGACCATTTTCTGTATTTGAGGTCATTGCTTCGTCGTTTGCGAAACGGACTAACCAGATATGCTGCCGTCAATTTTGACACCACCATCTATACTTTTGTTTGCTTTGTTAATCATTGCTTCATCGTTCTGTTGCCCAGTTATGAAAACAGTAGAAACCCCTGTCTCACGCCTCTTTCCGCAGCTGCTTACTCGGCTGCTTACTGTTTCCTACTCTTGATCCGATCAAAGACATTTTTATAGTCCAAAAAGCAAACAAAAAATTGTATCATTTATTCGGCCAAAAGGACCAGTTTCAATAAACTTGTTTTCCTTTCCTTTCATCCTTGATGTTAAAAACAATGAAAATTGCTTTGAAGGCATGAGCAATGAGGCTAATAGTACGATTATCACTGCACTCTACTGTTTTTGGTTTCTTCTCAATTGCTAAAAGAATGCTTCTTAAAACGTCGTCTGGTAATTCTTATTTCTTACAATTTAACTTACGTAATGAAATCAGTTACATGAGGGTCTTTTCTCCTAGTGCTTGAATCATTTCAGCTGAAAATCCGTAGGTACCTTCTGACTTGCCATATTTTAACTCATCTATTACATTTCTTATTTCAATGTTTGGGAGATTATTTAAATTTGGTCTGCATCCTTATTTCTTCCTATGTTGAGATGCTATCTTCCCTCTAGCCTGCGTGCAGACTATCCCACCTCAGCTGGGATAATCTGCACGCAGGCTATCTGCCCTCTAATTTTTCGCACACGAGTCTTTTAAATACTCTGTCTAACTTAATTTTTGCATCATCCTGATCAGTGAGCAATATGCCATCAGTATTCATCACACAAATTTACAGCTTCTGCTCTGACGAAGATCTTTTATCTTCTTGTATATCAAATCCAACCTAAAACACTTCTTATAACTTTAAAGCTCGTCACACTGATTAGGCTACCATTTGTCTCTTACTTATTCAGTCTCTTTTCTGAGCTTGATGTTGGGATGTTAGTATCTCCATTAGCCTTCGTACGTAATGAAGCTTTTCAACTTTATTCTTTAGCCCACCTGTATTACCATTTTTATTATTAACGGCTTCTTTGCTCATGTAGCTTGTGATATGCAAATAAGGTCCCTTGCGCTCTTTATCGTGGCATTAAACTGGATAAGTTTCTTGTACTTTGTCTTATCTCCATTTTCGAGTTAGAATCTTTTCCGAGTTGACGATCTGAAAGGCCTTACATCCCTTGCAGCTGGATGCCACACAGCCTAACTAACTAGGACCTAGAACGCCTGCAACTGCTTGACAAATTATTTCTGCTGCTGTTCAGGGCTTCATTTCTTAACCCATAGCTTGGGTAACGTGGCTGTTTGCAAAGTGTCAACATGGCGATTGACCGTTTACAGGGCACTTTCAAGGGACTTCACTCGTGTCTTTTCAGATGTACCATTGATAACTTGGTTCACGTGCCAATTGTTGCGTCGCTCGTGACACCATTTAGTTGACACTTTAATCTATATATGATATTTCTGCTAGCGACATTAATCCCAAACAAATGTACGATTCCGAAACTCCTGATCTCAGATCCGAACTTTTAGAAACTCTCATTTGCAACACATTTCATTTGAGTACAAACTGTCTGGAGGAAGTAGTCTGGTAACGAGATGTGACCTTACGTGGACACTATACCAACTTAGCCTGTAAATGACAGATATATCTTTTCATCGTAGTAACCGCCTGTTGTGTGGACTATCCCGGAGAATAGTGTTAGAACAGCGGTACTTGGAGTTTCCTTCATAGTTTTGTGCTGAAAAACACGGACTAAGAAGGCGAATTACAAGCTCAGTCAATAATATGAAATGAAATGGAAACATGACATTGTCAGATCTAGACCATGATCGGATTTCAATTAAAAATCTTGTATAGATCCCAAGGAGGGTTCTAGAATAACATTTTATGATCAGGGGAACAATCTCTTGGATCAATGACGATGCTCTAAAAGTTGCACTCCACTCGTTTAGTTTGTCTTAACATCACCGGCTTGGAGCTGAACCTTTGTAAGTTAAGAAAAAAGAGCATTCCAGAATTTTTATGTAATCCATGCACATTTATTATTGAGTGAAATATTGGTTTTAGCTGTAAATACAACATATTTACTTTCAGTGATTGTAATTATCTTCTCTTACCGTTGCTCTAAAACAGTGGTCCGCAAAAGTTCTTGTTCCGCGAAAACAATCAGAAATATGACTTTGACCGCTTAGAGATTTGGGTCATCATACCAAATGCGCATGTGCACTTGAAATGCATTTATGAAGTTTCAATTAGGAACCTAACCAGTAGGAATAGCTTCAATTGCTTTTAATGTTTCTACTTGTAAATGTTGTTGCAAGTAATAATATCACTTATTTGTTGTGATAGTTACTAAATATCGTTGGCAGACTCCTAATGTGTCCATGAAACCAAGGTTGCTGGTCACTGCTCTAAAACACCTAATTCACGAACATTGTATGATACTTATTGCTGACTGTTCAGTTGGCGATGTAACAACCGAGAAAAAAACAGGCGAAGTAAATCCGTCATATGCTCTGAATTGGTGGAAACATTGATAACATAAGAAGGTCAAAGAACCAGGTGTGATTTAAGGAGAAAAAGTTAACACAGATTGTGTGATCTGAAACGAAGCTGCACTGACATGTCAGTCTTATAATCCTACGTAATCAAACTTCCATCACTTTCCACATCGCCTCCCAATGGGAAGGAAAATTATTTAAGTTTGGTAGAAGGAAGGAAAGTTTTACTAACAGAGTACGAACACAGTATAGCTGAACGTGTCTCACTTCTTGAAGATCTGACTATTTAACACGACTGAACAAAATCGAAATAACAGCAACAGTGACATGGACAAGAGAGGCACATGATGATGATGATGGTGATGATGATGATGAATAAAATTAGCAAAGTAAAAAGTTCAAGAAGATGCAAACAAACAACCTTTATGCACAGGTATCTAAATACAAATGATACATCAAACCATACTCCTACTGAGGTGAGCATTTAGAATTCGTCACTTTGACAGAGACTTGTTACTTGTAAAAGCAAACAGATTATAACTAGAACTAGAAGTCTAAATAGACGCAAGGTATCCATTTGGCTTCAAAGTGCCGCTGCGTGTGTAATCTGTGGATTTAATATGCACAGTCCATATGCTCTGTGATTCCCAGATTAGTCCTCCAAGAGGTTTGAATAAGAATCAGGCTTAGCTTGGTATTGTAGTTTCAGCTGTATTAGCAAGCTTTTCTGCTTCACATGTGGTTGGTTTCAAGAGAGCAAACGTTCTGTCACATCCAAGCAAATACACTTTAAATCTTGCTTTTGTAAATGTCTTCTTACAATTGATCTGTACTTTTATGAAAAGTAATACTTGGGCACACACAAGTGAGTAGCTACGGATGAAACGTCGTCTGATATTTTAGTTTTCATCTGTACCAAACCACAAGTGAGAAAGCTGCAAGGAAGAGCACAGATAATGATACTCATAGCACTGTAAAGGGACGATAAAATTTATGCCATTATGAGTAACAACGGTTGGAAAGAGAATCTAATGCATACTACTGACAGTTTCTTGGAAAGCAAATCCTCAATATCTATATGAAAAGATTTGAATGCTTTTAAAGTGAGCTAGGAACAGCTAAACGACATTTTGTTTTGGACCTCATCACCGGGAAATAAACACATTGTATTTGGCGTAGTACCTGAACGAGTAATTTCAAATTACTGATTAAACGTAACACGCCCTTAGCAGCTGTGCAATGCTTGTCCTCGCGAACAATACAATTGTACTAAAAGGAAACGTAATTTAATTGAGCTGGTTTTTGTCTTTCTTTCTCTTTAGATGCTACTTATTGTCAAGCTGCCACTCTCTGCAATTTTCCTTTGAACAAATCTTACACGTCAACTTGGGGAAGCACGGTAACCGATTCCTCATAAGATAGTCCGTTGGGTAAATTAGATTAGCTACTTTAGTTAACTCAATAGAGTTAGTGCTGATAGTAAGACAGTTAGACCGTTACTTAGTTAGTAACTTTCGTTAGTGACGTACTTGCAAGGAAAACACAAACTAATTGGTAACCCAGCTAATCGTCTCCGCTCTGAGGCATTAACCCTATCCCTGGAAGTAGGAGGGGAAAGGAGGGGGGGAGTAATTTTAATTCCTACATCTGTCTTTTCATTGCACCATTCGCTAAACTTTATGAACATTCTTGACTTTATTTGTGATTGTTTCAATTTCAAGATAGTTGGCCACATCCCAAAATTTGAGCTATGACATCATTTTAAAACCAAGTATTAAGTTGAATTTTTAATAAGTTGTCATGTCTAAGGGTTTGCATAGTTCATAAACTGTATTCATTCGGCCATAGTATCCTATCTTACAGCGGTAAAGTCATAAATATATATAGAGAGAAAGATTACAAAGAACTTAATGCTAAGAAACAAAACATTTTTTAATTTCTTTTTTCCATTTATCAAAAAAGCTTTAGGGTGATATAGCACACAAAATTAGTTTTAATGGGTTCGAGGTGTTGTATAGGAATGAGATTACTATTTAATAAGGGCGGTTTCATAAAGTTAAAAGTTAAAGGGCGGGTGGGGGGTCACTGGTTTTGGTTTTTCTGTACTATAATCAATAATCAGACAATTTTGCACGTTCGAATTTATGATTTGACAAAGGACACTCCTTCCCGCTTTTCGTTCTTGGTTCAGTATATTTTTTGTTATCTTTGCTTGAAAAATGCAGTTATTGGCAAAAAGTGGGGTGGCTCAATTTTAATAATCGATGTGTTGAGGGGGTACTTAGTTTTGAATGCATCTCTGTACCTCTGTGGGTATATAGACTTTTGTGCCCTTCATTGAAAAGCCCTTTGCAGTTTTAATGAAAAGTGATGTGTAATTGAGATCAGACTGCATAACTATGAAAGATTAAGAAGCTCTTTGATTACCGGTGAGACAACAAGATTTTCTCCCATTTAAAAGTGGTCGATGATCACTTTAGTGATTTAAGGAATCTACCTAATACCGTTCTATTTCCAACACCATGCTTTCTGTGACAAAAACGTAAAGCAGGTATTAATGCATTATAGACTTCCTTTAAAACATATCTTTTCTGTCGTTGCAGGGATTATTCTAGCAAGAAACAATATTTATCACAACCGTGACATCAAGCGAAAAGCTTATTTGCTAATTGTCACGCATAAATTATTAAAAAGTTCTATCTATCTGTTTGTTTGTTTGTCTGTCTGTCCGTCTATCTATTCATCTATCTATCTTATGCATGCATTTGTGTAACGTCTTCCGGAATTGGTCCTCAAGAGTTTTCTCGTAAATTACGTCATGTTTTAAATACACACCGAAAATAAAAATACAAAAAGAGGGTGAGTGCAGTTCATGGGAGTTCAGTCGAGTTCAGTTCACGCAACCAATTGTTCTCGTCCAGCTGTTCGCCGTATGGGACCTAGCCATCGACAGCCTGAGAAGATAAAGCTATTGTGTTAAAGATGAACATTCCATATAAGTTAAGACTCACGTTAAAAAGAGCTTAAGTTAAAAAGAGCACGTGAGATTATATATTGACTGAACTTTGTTGTCAATGTTTTATCACTTTCGTTAAATTTTGAATATATTGCTGTTATTATGTTACTGATTTATATCTTAAAGTCTTAAAGGCAAAAGTTTTTAGTTCCTTGTCCCTTGCGTTCCGTTTGAGTCTGTCCAATTGTTATAGTGCATTTTAATGAGTCTAGGATCCTTGAATCGTTAAGGGCATCAGAAAACGAAATGCAAGATTTCTCTGATAAATGCACCAACAACCTAATACCTAGTCACAGAGCACATCACAACTTATAAAAAAACTCCTAGGAGCTGCAAGCATTTATGTGAGCTGATGCATTTTAAGAAAATAAGTATTATGATAAACGTTTAGTATGGCTATAATCTATGCACAGCTACTGCGCATGCTACGATCAGAAGTTTCCATTTACAAGAGTTTTACAGTATGAAACTAGAGGATCGAGTCCATTTTCAAGCAAGGACAACAACTATAATATTGTACGTTATAGGGATACTGCACTTTAAATTTCTCACGACATTCCATTAGTATGTTTTGTCTTAAAGCCTCTTTGGATGAGTAGTTATGCAACTAAGCGAAACGGGATCATTCGATTCCGATACAGTACAACCATCATAATAGCTAACCTAAGTAGCAGATTGGGTCTTTAAACCGACCTGTGCATGGACCCACCAGCTCAACTCACAACTAATCATTTATTTTCTTAAAAGTAACACCATGGTAGGCCATTGGCCCATCAGGCCAGCGACATACCAGACAACCTATTTCCCGGCCATTCCCCAGATTCCTGTTTAGCTTGTCCATCCCTACCTAACCTTCTTTAGCTGTCGTCGTTAGGGTATTAAACGTCATTCATTTATCTTCGGAATCTTTTATTGTTGGAAGCTCAGTTGAACCTATAAAAAGACGGTTGACACCACAAGCGCAACTGGTGCAAATGCTTGACAGTACAACATAACTGTAGCTGTGTGTAAAGTAGATCTGCCATCCAATAGCTTACGGTTATTCACTACAAAAGGCTATCGGATATTCTGTAAGTGAGCAATGTGTCAAAATAGTATTTTCAATATTTCTGCATACAAACCAGCTAAATCATAAATGCTAAAGCTTTGGTTACGTAATGGCAACGACATCCTGAATACAGTATTGTCTCAAACCCGCCTGTTTCTACACGATCAAAGTTATCACGCCAGATTTAGTAAAGATTTCTGTTAGATTGAGTTAACTAGGCAGTTTTTAGGGCGGAGGCTCTCAGCCAGAGAGTATCCTGCAAGTGGTAAACCCAAACGCACTGAAAATACTGTGCTGAGTATGTCGTTGCCGCCACGTATCCAAGGCAGTTTTGTTGCTCGCCTAATAGCATCATTGTTTGCTGAGAGGGATTGTGTAGCTGTTGTCCTCTGAGCATGCATCATTGATCTTAAGGCTGTCTTAAATTCTTATATTTGAATAAGAATTTGATGTTAGTGATGATGTTGGAAGGCCAGGAGTTGTGGGACGCAGTAAGGAAGGTACTCCATCCATCCTTGATTTATTAATATGGACTGATAAAGAAGGAGAAAAAGAATACGTAAGGGAAGAAAAAGAAAAAGAAGAGGAAGAAGGAGAAGAAAGAGTGGTAGTACTACTGGTTTAGCCATGATTGAGGATTGATTTTACCTCTTGACATCGCCGTGTGCAAGAAATCCAAAAAAGTCTTGAAATAAAACGAACGGATGTCCAAACGGTAGTTCTTGTTGGCATTTTGAATTTTAACTTGTCGGTGTCATATTCAGCATAACATAATCTAGAGAGCTCGTACATTGCTTTCTATTAATATATACATATTTATATACATTGCATACATGTGTATGTATACAAGATTTTATTATAGGTAGATCAAAGGCTCTGTGTATAAGTGTGTACATTTTTTGTGAGATTTCGCATCGTGCGATTTCTCCTTATGCTATTCGAGTTCACGTATACCTGTTAATGCTTAGAAATGAAAACTTAACAACATTCAAGTAAATCTTAATAACTATGAGCCTCTGGATGGTATATGCGTTGTATAGAAACGGACACATGATTCAGTTGACATTATTAAAAGGGTACATTGAGTTAAAATCAATTTTAACCTATATATGTGAAGATCACTTCTAAGCCAAATTGAAATTGATTATGAATTGCGACTGATTTGTCAAGCCTTTCCTGAATTCAATTAAACTTAAGAACAAATAGATTCCTTGGCCCTGCTTGTATAACCTGCCCGTAGCTATAAGAAATGCACCTTTAAGTTAGTAGTATTGAACTCCATGCTCCTCGACCTTTGTGATCCGATTTCTCCCTTCCTAGCAGAAATTATGGGACGTATTGGACGAAATGGTATGAGCGCTTTTGTGCCAGGGCAGCTAGGGTTGGCAACTAATTTCTAACTTCTCGATTAGGCTGCATCATATTGCTGTTGCAAGTAGACGGTGATAGCTTCACTAGAATGACAGAAGATGACCCAAAACGTGTCTTGGCACCAGTTATACTATTGCTATACAATCTTACAAGTACGTATTGTCAATTGTTGTGTACAACCGGTTTAGATCCAGTCACGGACTTGCACGTGGCACAGCATGTATTTCTTAATGCCAGATCACATATTTAACCATCACACATATTGTAGGTTGGTTTAACTTGCGACTCTGTTCTTTAATCACTAGTTTATTGCTAAATAAGATTAATTTGATCGAACAAACTTT
>JAAAKM020006430.1:0-10508 GCA_010016025.2 Alatinidae sp. Z8VKAUB7J3 | reverse complement strand
CTTCTTTCCTTGGCGAAATTAGGCAGACTAATTCATTAGGAATAGTTAATTAAGATTAACTAAATTAGGCAGATATAGTTGAAAATCTCTATATAGCGGACACCTGGTAATAGCGGACACTTTTTTCAGGAACCGCAGATGTCCGCTATAGAGAGGTTCGACTGTAGCGTAACTTCAATCGATATCATCAAATGTTTTGCGTCGAGCATCATTTGAGATATCATAAAAAAGGTTGCAATACACAACACAGCTGCCAAAGAATGGCTGGCTACACATAAATTACATGAAGGAAGAATAGTAAACATCCCATGCATTTAATGAGGGGCTACGTAAAAGACCTAAGCAAGTACACTATTTCATGCTTCAATTAATTGTAGCAAACAAAATAGTAGCAACTCATGTGCATATTAAGAGCCGCATAAAATTATCTGCGTCTTAAATAAGAAATACCTTGAAAGTAAGTATCAATTCTGTGGTTAAGAAGTTATGAATTCGTAGTGGTGGAAGCAGTTCAATGACATGCTTTGGTACAAATTCCGGAGGTTCCTTATCAAATGTATCGTACATGGAGTGAACCTGTACGAGCAAAGAGAGAAGTGGATATATTTTAACAGTTAAGCAATAAAGTAGAACTTATCAACTATTTGCTGGGCCTGCTCTTGTGCCTCTCGTGCGAGCCACTTGAACTAGGTTTAGAGGGGGATCAGTATTTTTTAAGAGGTAAATTTGACGCGAATTTGACGATTTGCAGCAGGGAGATCGACCATAGCTTTAGGATCATAATAGATGATCAATTATACATACTGCGCGCACAACCTGACAGAACTTCTGACCACAGAGTCAAAAAGAAGAACTACTAGTTTTAAATATTCCAACACTTTTCGAGTCAGTTATAGCCATAGATTGTAGAATTTATCATGTCTTGAATCGCTGTCTTTTGGCAAGCTACGTTTCAAGAGAACCTTCTCCCTTCTTCAGGCGGGAGAACTACTGTTTACAGAATCTAGGTGACTATTGCGGATAAGAGAATGTCGGTTAAAACGCAATGAACGTTCGTGTAAAGGTCCTGACGGCTAATAAACAACTAAAAACCAAAATAGAAAGAAGTTAACGAATTACATGTATTCAAACTGATACGGCCAAAATTGAAAAAATGCAACATTACCTGCCCCAGAAGATTGTTAAATAATATTACAATAACTCATGAAAAGCCGTCAAAGTTCGCGTTTTGATTTGTAAAAACGTCTCGGAATATTGAAAATTATGCAGAGAATGGTATAACGTAGCAAATCAATTGATCAATAAATCCATCAATTAATCAGCTAAAGAAACAGGTAAGATCAGCCAAACAAATAAATTACAATAACTACAATTTCCAAGGTGGCATTCCATTTGAAAAATTTGCCTATTTACTTTCGCTCTTGTTTATCCATTTGTCAACGTCTTTGCAATGTAATAATGATTATGCTTACCGTGATGAAATATGGAGGGGAATTATTGGCCTTATATGGCAAACATTCCATTATCATCCTGTCCTTGTCTTTTAATTTCCTCCATGTGACATACTTCAAACTCTTCTGATACCTGAAAAGATGGCAACAAGCTACACATAATAAAATGAATCCATAGTCTGGTAATCACGGGCAGGAGCCAGTGATTCGGAAACTCCTTGTAAATAATATGTTTGCGAGGGAACTAGACTGGGGTTGCAGGCTATCGGACTCTGTTTTGCAAGTTTAGCAAGAACACAGGAAAAATGGAAAGCCTGCGATGTCACAGGTAGCAGAGACTTGTCTCAACCGAGACTTGACTAAGCCTTAATGAAGGTCAGAGTTCCTTTAGTGAATGTCACGCGCCTGCTCTTAAGGCTTGTGACACGCTCAAGCATTAACGTATGACGAATATGCAGTCTGGCACACTTTAGGTAAAATATAGCCAATATACCTAATGTACCTAGCTCAATTGGTAGAGCGTACGATGCGAAAGCGTGGGTCACGGGTTCGATCCCTATTTCTATTACTCTAGGGTGTTTATTGAAGACTGAAAATAAATTTATTGCCTAGGTTTTAAGGACTTATTCCTCTTCACAAGTTGTTTTTTCCAGTCCACGAAAAGAGCTTCTTAACTGGAGTAAATACCCCTTTAGCAGCAAAAAAGTCACCATTTCGGTCTTAATCAGAAAATACAGTTTTTAAAGGCTGGCATCAATTCATCTCCAGCACGATAAAGTACTACCAATTTTCAAAGACGCTTTAAAATCCTATCACTAATTGACTGATAAGGGTTCGTTAGACAAAGCCTGGAAACCCATGTTTATGTAAAACATGTTTTAAATCAACTTACCCTTGTGGCTGTATGAAAAAATAGGTTTCGAAAATTCGATCGAGGGGGAAACTAAGTGTTGTCCCAGATGGAATTTGTGCTGTATCTCCTTCCTCTATTTCATCAGTGTCTGCAGCATCAGCAGACGCGACATCAACATGCCAAACTTGTATTGATACTGGCAAACTATTTTTGACCTGTAAAATTCAAATTAGTAAGAAGAATTCAATAGTGGTTCAATGATTGAGAGATTTGGAGTTTGTTATTCCAGTCGCTGATCCACTGCAAGTGTAGTGGTTAAATCTAGAACTTAGCTGTCAAAGGCCCCAGGTTCGAGACCCACCAGAGCTATAGGCAATCATCTCTCTCGACTATATATGTCCTATGATTACATTGTATCTACCTAAGTATGGATAAATGGAAACGGCACTGACAAAGCATTGGAGAGAATCGGAAATATTCTTCATCTCTATTGACTATATATGTCCTATGATTACATAGTGTCTACCTAAGTGTGGATAAATGGAAACGGCACTTATGAAGTATTACAATGAATCGCAAACATTTAGGTAATCTTGATCGTGAAATTTAGGGTAGACATTCCATATAGTTGACTTAGATATGGTACCTGTTAGATCAACTACAACTACTGCTTCTTCTTTTCTGGCCATTCCGTTTTGTATGAATGAAAGCATGTACCTAAAGCTACAAAGAAGACCAGGTTCAACAACGGTGTTTATGCTGAAAATAGCAGTTGGTTAGAAACAAACAAAAAACCCTTGGATATGAGCAATAATTGCTTTGCACCACTCCGAAATAAGCAACGCCCAACATCATGAAAGACTATAACTGAAGAGATGGAATAGATTGACATAATAAGTAAAACAGGTCATAAACTTTTTCATTGGAAAGTTACCTGAAGAGGCGACCGTAGCAGTACTGTTTTCTTCCCAAGTTGAACATCTACTTGGCAGATTAAGTACGAAACAAAGAAACTCTAGGTAAAAGAAAATAAAAAATATAAGGTAAAAACCGGATCGTTCTCATTTTGCTTAACGCTATCACCTGACACTGGTCACAAGAAACTCTTTGTAACGACAGTGATTCCTTAAAAGCACGTACACTAATTTTTCCTTGTTTCTTTGGAAGCTGCATTTATTTAAGGAACAAACTAGTCTTCTGTCGACAAGAAGAATTTGTTTATAACTGAAGCGCTGTGCAATAATGGTGTGAAGCGTTTCATGAACGCGTTCTATTTCCAGCCGTGAGTTACACTAAACTGTATACAATCAGTATGGAGAGATTTTCCTTCTTCATTACAAACTATTTCGTGCGAGCAGTGTCTGGCGAACACGTTCAACACATATTACTTGGCGAAATCTTCTAATATAGCAACATAGACTGGGTTTTCAAGAACATTTGTAGTTTTATCATGGCTTCAACTTCCTGGAGGGTGCACTTCCCAAAATGAAATGTGTTTTGGCAATCCCCCTCACCGGAAGAAGTTATAAAATACTTTGAGACATTGTATCGTGTTCGGTAATGTTTCGTTCACGTCCGTATCTTGTCAGTAAGTAACAAATCAGCGTTTGTGTTTTTCTAAACTTGTTAATTTCGATCCATTTTATTGTTTCTAATTGTATTTATGACGTTAGGTTTTGGAGAGTATTCATGCACAAACGTTTTTCAGCTTACATCATGGGTCGTTTATTTCGAAAAAAAAAATTATAGTAACAGGTCACTACCATCCCTCTTCACCTGATCACTTCTCTGCCATTTCTGGTACTCACTTCTCGACCTTAAAATAATGGACGGCTGAGTGAACCATGGCACCACCTAGAGACACCAAAACCCAGACTGCCTGCTGTGAAGGAAGAACCGTACTATTCAACTTTAGTGCTGCCTATGACACCAGTGAAGTAGATACAGTACAACACACAGCATCACATCGACTACTGCTATATACGAAAGAACTAGCAATAAAAAAGGCATTGCAATTTTCTGTATATTAGTACAGATGACAAATAACGACCTGAAATTTAATGACGCACTATGGAATCTTAAATGCTCTTCCATTTCGTTCCACTCGCACGACGGGACTACATCATCATACAGCTGACACCAGCCTTAGCATTATTGAAGGATCCTATCGGAGATCCCTTCTCAAAAGCAGTAGTACTGGGAAAGGGTCGCTATGTGTAAAAAGTGACACAGTGCGATCGTAGACCTCATTCACACTACGCCGAATAAATTTAAAAACGTAACCTACACTAAGGGGAGACCTTTTCAAAATGTTCCGTTTTGTGGAAGTTTTTGTGCAGATACGAGCGTTGCAGTGCTAACAGAGGGTATAACTCTACCAATAAAGTATAAAATTTATGTGGCTTTGAGGCCTTCAACTTACTTTGCGATCTAAAGACATTCAGCTGATATTAACAATGGTTAATTTTGACAGGATACAGCAATTCTCTTCTTTATGCCTTAAACAGCAATGGAACCTCAGTAGTCACACAACTTTAGTTTTAGGGATTTTCTTACCGGAAGATGGAAGACGTAATACCAACAAGATAGCTGAAACTAGTTTTGCATTAAAAATGAGTCCAAATTAAAGGAAAAACTACGATTCTTTAAAATAATGAGGGTAAAACAAGTGATACCTTTTCTGGCATTAATGGGTACAACCACTTCCCTGCACAATGAATACTGATATGTCTCAGTGGTTTGAAACCTTTCACCTATCAAGGATAAATAAACTATTAATATGAATTACATTATATAATTAATAACACAACGAATTCGGAAATAAATGTTAGCTTAAGATGTAAAACATTTCCGAGTTCGCGAACATTTATGGACTGTGTTAAAAAATACTGAAGAGTGGTCGCATAAATTAGGAAACTTAAAAAGAGATAATGGAGGCTACAAAACAAACGCGAATGGGGAGAACATCACCTTAAAAGACGGTGGCCTAGGTTAAACTTTCACCGCATCCTTATCAAACTTCTCACTATAATGAGTATTTCTGGCCTTTTATGAAACAATTTTCAGAATTTCACAGCTCTATTCCATAAATTCAGACATTTGCCGCTTGATTTGGTAAGTGACAAGGATATCTGACATCGGGAATGGGGTGAAAAATGAATAAAAGACAAAGTGTTGGGCCAAAAAGTTCCTCTGTCTCCAAATTGTGCTGGTAGCCAAACTTCACCATTAACAAAGTTTCATTGCCAGACAAAAGGTTTAATTGAGTCGCTTGGCTCGCTAGGACCATGATCATACAAAGCATCATTTTCCATGTCACCTCGTTCGTCCGTTGGGACGCACCACATCATTGACACGTTTCTTCAATACAAAATACTAACAAAGGAGAAAATTCTTTTGGGGCATCTTGAATTCCAATACAAGCAGCAAATGCAATCTCCAATAACACTTAATTCTTGGAGATGTGCATTATGCCTTCCTGAAATATGTTCCTCACGACACAATCTAGTTACGGCCAGTGTTTATTTTTATCGTTTTTAAAATACAATTTGTAAACTAAAAGCTTAGTTTGTCACCAGGTATATATCACCAGCTACCCTTAATTGTTTGCGATTGAATATCTACAACAATTTTGCAAAGCAGAACAAAAATAGTAGGTGGGAAAATGAAATTCAACGTACGATGATGACCAATAAATAGTATAAAAATTCTTAATTAGAAAGCCCTCTCAGCGAGTATGATTCGCAGAAAGGTCCCAAATAATCTTAACTATAACTATATCATAAAATAGTAAAACTAAATATAACAAACATAAAATCGCAGTATCTAATGTGACAGTAAATATTTTGCCAAGTCGTAATTAAAAGTTCACACACGGTTAGCAGTAGCTTATTCGTACTCTTGAATAGTGAAGTAAAAGGTAGGGATGCGGCATGTAGGGACGTGGTAGGTAGGGGCATGGAAGGTAGGGGCGTGGTAGGTAGGGAGGTGCCGGTTAGGGATGTGAAAAGTAAGGGTGTGACAAGGTGACTAGCTTTACATAACAGTGTTGTGGCCATCTACAGAAGAAAACGATGAAACTGAGATCTTCCATGAATGTCGATTGTGTATTCTTTCATCGTCAGCGAAAGCAAGTGATGGTCGCGATTGCGTGCGTTGGAAATGAGACTTCTAAGTGACGAAAGAAAGTACGCATTTGGCATTTTCATGACTTAACATATGCTCCAGCTTATTAACAATGTCATAATGATTCAGATAAAATCATGTTTTACATTTCCCAAAACAGAGGGTAAGTTAAAGCCAAGGCCCTAAAAAGCACCCAGCTTCTCGTCTAATTTTTAACCTGAAGACTTTACAAATGTGACTGCTGTCAAACTTTGACGCACAGCTATTAGTTACTTCCATAGTTACCTAATTACATTATCAAGTGCAAGATCTAGTCTGGAAATTAAGAAATACAACCGTGTCAACCTGAAGGGGAGGAAGATTAAATATTTTGCTCTCGTTAATTATTCGTTGAGAGTATTCTTAACATTGATGGAAACATTTATGAAATTTTACGTTCCTCGTTTAAGAAGAGTTCAAGGAGGATCACGAATATGTAATAAGATATAAGAAACAACAGAGTGGAAAGTAAATAAAAAAAGTCACGCAAAGGATAAATAACATAAAGAAACATACCTGACTACATGACATTTGGTCTGCTTTAAATTTCGACACAATTGTAACAAAATGAACGGATAAAACAAAATTTGTTCTTCGTTTTAATCATTAAGAGCAGTTTAATTTAACATGACGAATTTCACGGATTTAACGATTGGTTGGACAAAATTATATGAACGTAGGTAAGCGCATTTTAAGTCCACGGGTGTTGAACACCATAAGCTCTTTTCAGAAGTTGAGAAGTTTGAGAAGGAAACAAATACTTTCCAACTTTAGCGATGTTCAATAAAATCACCAAGAGGGATATTGGTGATGATAAAAATACCGGTGGGGGTTATACAGGCTACGAAACCAGTGGAATCCACTGTATAGCTGTTTAACACTTTATGCTCTAAAATGTTTGGTTACAGAATCTACAATGTTCAGTTTAAAAGGCAATTTACACCGAAGTGGGGTAAAATACCCCCTCAAGAACTCTGCCGTTTCTTACCACTATAGTAATACAATCAGAGTGCTCTCCGCAGTGGCTCCAGACGTTCTCGTTTGTTGGTGAAGAGGTATCTGCAATTTGGTTTTGTGGCTTTGAATGTACAGCTGACGAGGGAACACCTAGTTAATAAATATAGTTGAAACGTTCATTAGTGCTTTTAAAAATAGCTTCAAATAATGGGCTCATATTGCTTTCCTCGCAGTGTGAAAGAGAGCAAAAAAGATCCGCAATCATTAGTCTGGATTATCACGATGTTTGCAGTAAGCCGATAAGCAAAAGGTACGTTTCAAGTGTTTTGATCCGTTTTTAAGCATGTTTCAGCCTTCCTGTTACAAACATTACTGGCAAGCCCACGGGTTCAGATTAGATGGCTTAACCTGCACTACGCAATATAAGTTGGAGGAGGTCTGGTGTGCTACTGACTGAATTCTTTTTCAAACCATGACGTCACGATCTAGAAGCCATTGAATAACAGAAGAATATATCGGGAAGATCAAAGTATACCTTGCAGTTGCCCTATAACATGTCTGATGTGCTTTAACTTGGGGGAGTGGGGTGGATTAGTGCTCAATAACTCCCATGGAAAAAGGTCCCCGAATGAAATTACACCTTCTAGCGAAAGGGAGAGATTTCAACACTCCACAAGGTGGATCATTGGATTCGTCTGTGCCATGCTCCATCAGTCGTCTACATCCACTTTGTTAATGTCATTTATCAGCATTCTAGAACCAAACAAACTACCCAATAGGCCTATCTTTAATAAGAATGAAAAACGCAAAAAAATTATGGAGGATTCTTGATAGGCGGGTGCAGGCTCAATACCCCCACCCTCTCTAAACTTTATCGATCACTTCTCCTACCTGAATAAGAAACGTTTCGCCTTTCTCTCCCTTTGTCTTGCTTTTTAGAACTCCCGAACATTGCATAAGTGTCTGTTGCTCTCCGAATTTTCGATTCTGACAATGGAACATTCTCATAATGCTTCACGAACAGTTTCTTGCCATCATGTCCTGACACCTAAGATAAATGGATGGTTAACACCTTTGAGAAATTGGCTCGTTCAGCCCTACTTCCGTTATCAATAAATGTCACACTTCCAGAATACCACGCAAAAGACATTCTTAAAAAGGTTGCGTAAACGTGGCCTCAACTTTTGTAAACAGTGAAACATGCCAATGTACACCACCGACAATGCGCGGATGTGGGCTAAATCTTAGTCAGAGCTCACTATGCCCATTTGGTATTCGTTTCAATGTGCTTTTTACATTGAATGTTATACAGCCTGTTACTTTGTATCATTAACTGACGTTAAAAGTCCAAAGAGCCATGTGCCTTCAGTACCTCTACAACATTCCCTCCATGCTAACTCCGAGTAAACAGTCGTATATGTCCCTTTATAAATATTTTTTACTTGTTTTTCTTACCCCTACTTATCACGGAGTACGAGAAGAGTATCACCCCTGCTACAAAATATAGACTTCAACTCACAAGTACGCAACAGTCCATACAACCATACTCGCCATTCGCATTATAAATGTGCATTTTGTATCAATCGATTAATGGACCCTAGCCCTATTTTGATGTTCACTGCAAAAATGTACTGAATCAGTTACTATGAATGATGGGGTTTTTTACCTTGCAATCCCACGAGACATACTATAAGTAAAACGTACTACGCATTAAAGTGTAAATAGCGTAAATAGCGAAGTTTTGTACTAGCTTAACTTAATCATATACAGTAGTATATTTAGATGGTAGTTAAAAGAAATACTACGATATTTAAGCTAGTTTAGGTTTCAAGCATTTTGCTACCTTCCGGCTCTACATCCTAATGTATCGCGCAATGTATTTAGTATCATCGAGAAGAGAGGACTTTAAATGTTAATTTTGAAAAGACGATACTCTTTAACTTTGGATTGATGACAGGCCGAAGGGGAAGTTCTTCCTTGGTCAAGTCATATGGGGCAGAGAGGCTGGTCTCCAATTGCGTTGAGCTGGATGTCGATGTCCACCGGTGGATGATTGAGAGCTAATGTAGCGACCAGAGAAATAGAGTACGTTAACATAGGAGATCACCTAGCTCAGTTGGTAGAGCGCACGCCGCGAAAGCGTGGGTCACGGGTTCGATCCCGGTGGTGACATATTTTCTATTTCTCTAGTGTTCTTTCAAAACTAATGTATTTAGTGTTAATGATATTTAACTATTACATTACAGTAGTTTATTTACATATACCAATATAATATATAACAATACAACAATATGCGATTCAGTTGGTCCAACATGTGGGTCCACACGAAACTCCAGCAATGAGAAATAGCTGAAGAGGTGGAGTGGGCCTGTTGAACTCTAATGACAAGGTTACGCGAACCCGAAGGATACGAGTTGCACCACAACTTACTTGACTATCTGGTTGTACCCAAACAGTGACTGGCAAACCAAGCTAAAAGAGAAAAACATTCAAAATGCTAATCAAATGCCTGCCAGACTGACAGAAATATTTAAGAGTCAATTGAGCAATTCCGTTACCTAGACATGGTGATAAGCAATTACATATTAACAACAATTAAAAAGTGGGTCATAAACACTGATGAATCTGAGAAAAATCTGATGATTGTTAATTACGAATTTTCAGTCTTTTCTCAAAAATGTTCCAACGCGAAACTGGATTCCTTGACTTTGGCAGGTTTTACACTAGCAGAAGTACAATCCCATGTGTTTTCTACGCTAGTTTGTTCGAATCTCGAGTATAAATAAATGAAACGAAGTGACCTGTCTCTCACGTATTTATCTCTTCGTGAATATGGGAACGGTTACATCTGGTCCCAACTTTTTATCTTCTATGTACAAAAGAAAACTGGGTCCATGGGTTTTCCATAGACAAGGCTTCGACTTTAAAAAATATGTTCCAACGTGATACATAAGGCAGCATTGCAAATTGATATCGACCAAAATTAAAGCAAAAGCCGATTAACAACTAAGGATCCAATACGATCATTTAATGGACAGTGACGAGGTACAAAGCGGAGACGTGTCTAGAATACAAGTGGTTAA
>JAAAKM020006427.1:0-10510 GCA_010016025.2 Alatinidae sp. Z8VKAUB7J3 | reverse complement strand
AGTTATACTTTCTACCATAAGTTAAAGATGATACCTTTAAAACTTTATAGTTTCAGATTATTTATTTTTACAAATGGAACTTATTTAATCCACCTTTTAACAGCTTGTGAATATGGAAATTTGGGGAGTTTTTAGGCGTTTAGTTTGCCTGCAGCAATAAAAATGCTAATTTTCTGAACCCTTTTGTGCGTCAAAGATGTTACCTTAGCAGTTTTCCTTTTGTTTGTTTAGTTTTTTCAATAATACCTCAGTTTATGCTGTTTTGAGAAGTAATTTCTCAGTAGAGGTAAAACTCTAAATCCTAGTTTAGAGTAGTATTCATACTTAAATTTCCCTTTATCAGAGATCAGTCAAGGGATATTCACGTCAAGGGTAAGATCCGTGAGGATCTTCAAAAATGCCAATTTTGGGATGCTTTACGATGCCGTTTTTTTCTGGTGAAAATAGATTTTAAAAAATCAAATATTAAAGGAATAAGATATAAGTGGGATTTGGTTCATAAACCTACATTCCGTGTTTACAACATTACCTCGACAATAAGCTTGCCTTATTGTTTGTCATTACAACCTGTAAGCAAGTTCTTTAAAAATAAAAACAATATAAAGGAAAGGAATAGATGACAGACCGAACACAAGGATATCGTAATCTCCTAAATTGTGACATCAGACCCTTTCATTGCCCTCTGAATTACGACGATATCAAGAATTGTCGTATGATAACCACTTTCATTTTTAAAAAATTACGTTATGAACATAATTGTGATGACTTCTGAAAATATGGTATGCAAACTAAGCTAATCAGACTTGATTTCTTGCCTTTTTTGTATTAATACTAAACTAATTGTTCTGTGTTATGGAAAGACACAGCATGATATTTGTATCTTAAACATTCCGTAAAATAATAACTATGATAGGGTGAACAACACAACTTGAGTTAGAGAATCACAGCAGAAGTGAATAAAAATAACCAGACATATAAACTGATACACATCAAAAGTTTGTCTTGACAAACCTCGTCTGTTATATGTATGACGACACTACGGTAATAGTAGAAAAGCGAGTCGGAACTAGTTCGCACAGCACATTTTAAAATGACAATATGTTATATTAAATATTTCATTATACATGAGAATTTCCATCCACGTGATGCCATAGAAAGGTGTAACAACCATGTGTTGATTACAGTGGTGGGTGAGTCCATTTTATTTGACACTATTATGGTCTAGTTTTTAATGGTTTGATGCCACGGCACAGAAGCCTTTCAAACTATTATTAAATTATCAATATATATATATATAATGAATATTTATTTCATGTCTTAATCTACATATTCATAGGCTTTTACAGCAGAAGCTGCAGATGTAATTTAAAAAAATGCTTAAAACAGTATTTAAATTCGAAAGTTATTAAAATACTGTCACAATTTTCGTGGAATAATAAAAAGTTCATCCATGTTACAGCCAACTGCAAAAGAATAGCTGTTTTTGTCCCCTTCGGTGCATGTACCTTGTATGATAATCACGGGAGATAGGGTCCGTAACACGCTTGTAATAAAATTCTAGGCAATTGTCGTAAATAGTGTTTTCCACATACAGCTTGGATGATAGAGTAACTTGACTTCCTGTTTATGGCTATGGTTTTGTATGTATGACGTATAAAATGCTTAGATTTGGAAACGAATCTGTTACACGTGCCAGCTGTTATTCTTTATCATATTCTAATGATTTTTTACTATAAAATATAAAGCATTAGTTACGAAGATCATGATTTACAATTGTTTACACCAATCGATTTCTTCCAGAAATTCATTGTAGGTTTTTAAAAAACACGTGTCCGGATTTTAAAATGTCATTTTTATGTTTGACAAACTGATATGCCATTTAAAGAAATATAGGCGAGAAATATAAATACTTTCATACATATCATCTAAAGTGCTTCTCTTTCACATATATTGGACCGTACCACTAAAACTACTCATCTTGTTTGTTGGAAATATAACCACCATTATCAGGGTGGTTATTCTTAGCAGGACTAGCCACGTTACGTTGCTGGCTTTTTTATTCAAGTGCAAACGTTTCGCAGTTTTATTCTTAAAAGCTAACCATTTTTGATATTTCAAGTCCCAATAAATCACAAAAAGCATATTTTTTATCAGCTGTCTCTATTTAATGCTTCATAGTTTTTGCAGGTTAACACCCAGTGAAAAAAACATGATGATATTTGTTTCCTAAAGTTTACTATGCATGTATCATCACACGTAATGCATTTTAAAGGATGTCAATAAGATACAATAAGATAGAGATAAGCTATCATTTCATGACTCTTAAATCTAAAATGTTTATCAACACAACCCGAATCTTCAGTACAAATATTATCAGTTTTGCACTCTTATCTTGTGAGCAATATGTACGTAGAAGCTTTACAATATTTCTTAACGGGCCATATTTTGACCATTTGATGTTCTTTTCATACCCCCATTTAACTAATTGTACCGATGCAGTTGCATATTGCAGGTTTGTTTCAGAAAAATGAGTCATTTAAAAATCTCAAGTCACTTAAAAGTCGCTTCATATCATATTACCAAAGTTTTATCTCCTTGCCAAGACTAGTAATCTACAATAATATTTTTTGATTTGAATAATTCTTCCGTTCATTTTTCGCATAAAATTGGTATCCGTTATATTACCTAGAGGACCTGCTCTGTTATTTAACATAAGAATTTCTCGATCATACCACATGTGTATTATCCGCAGGCTGCTAGTTAAACATAGTCAGAGTGAAGAGGTGTAACAAAGATCCGTCTTTAAGGTACCATCTACCCTGCCTAATTGTAATCTTCTCAGTATTTCCCGTCCCATGAGCTGGATATGCTCTTTGATAAAATCAAATAGAAGTTACAAATTTGTTCCTGCAGGTAGGATTTAATGAAGGTGGGAGAACTTAAAAGCAAAGTTGTAGGCCCACTTAACCACATGCTGTTAAGGAATTTTGAGAAAAATCGCGTTCAGTCGCATTCTCTCTATGGTCGTTCCTTGACAAGCTATCTTTTCAATTAAATTTGTCTTGCAAGTTTTTTTCTGTTAAGCGGACGTATCAGCAGATACTGACAAGCATCTGGGAAACCATGTAAAGAGGTATTTTTACAATTTATATTTGTTTACAACAGTATCAATTAAAATTTGTAATTACATTACCGATGTGGTGTATTAAATAAAGCAACTGCTAAACTTACCAAGAAAAGTACCATTAAACCTTATTTAGCTGCAGAAACTTAATTCAGGGCCGCTAACGTAATATTTTGATAGTGCCAACATTCTTTAAAATTAGTTTTTTTTCCATTTCTTTCAATCTTACAGCAATAGAACTTCCTAAAAAGAATGGGTGTTATAGCAAGGAGTCACTTTTGCAATGAAAGAGTTAACAACTGCTAGACTTCGAACGTAACACTCTTAATTTACTACTTCAGTAAGACAAAACTTTGATGTACCAAGTCTTTATTAAAAACTCAAATACTTTTCAAAACCTTTTAAAACAGAAGTAATAATATCGCGACAAAAGAGTTAGTTTATCTTGTTAAAAGTAAAAGAGAGAAAAGAAGAGAGAAGCCTGCAGCGATTTATTTGTTTAAACCCGATGATTTTACAATGTTTTCATCTGCATTTTTGCTTTGTCACACAAATTCTAATTGCAGCTCCTAATTCAGCACTTTAGACACAATATATTTCTGGGCCACGACTACGTTAAGAACTTCAAAGGCATGTTTTAGTTACTAATTGGCTTTGGAACATATTCTTGCAATAATATCGATAAGAAATGTTATTATTTTTTAATATATTTGTAGTTGCATTAAAATTACCTAACAAAATTTTAAGTTGAGACAGAAAGAGCAAGTGTAAATAATCATTATTCTCCTGACCTTGCAAAAAAATTGCGTGAAGATCATAGATTGTGTGAAATTAAAATCTGTGAGAGTGGCAAAGTCGCAAATGCTCGTTTGACTTAGTAGCAATTATCTAACGACATTAATTGAGTCTTTCAGTTTTTTGACATGTTAAAATCTTCAAGACAGATTACTTATAAATCTCATCTAATAATTTCAGTTTAAAATTTGGAATCAATTACTTTCTTTAGGGTACTGAACATCAAAATCCATCAAAAAGCAACTGTTCAGTAGAAAGACGATTCAGCATTTCGTGCAGTATTGAACAACTAGTTACGCTCAATCATTATTAACGAACGGTTTTGATGAAATTAGTTTTATTGAGTTATTTATGTATTTTTGCTTTCTCAACATTGTAATTTTCTCTAATGAAGTGAATTTTAGAGGCCTACATCCATGTTTCATATTTATCTCTGTTGCCTAACTGATAATTTACATTACCAAATCGTTAAAAAATTGGCTTAGAAACCTTGTACTGTATTTCTCATACACTTACAGTTTCAAATTACAGAACGATTGTACATTCCCAGCTCTAATTATAAAAACAGGGAATAGGAGCTGTCACAGGTGTAGAATATGATAATTTGACAACACGAAATAATTCAATTATAACAATACAGTATTAGACCTTCTTGTATCTTGTAATCAAATTGAAATAAAAGACATCGGAATTGTTTTTAATATGTCGAACAGATATTAATTATAGGAAAAATCCCCGATTTATGGTGTTTAAAATGACCTGTGAGTCAATGAAGTGGAAAAGCCTTACATACTGAAAATGAGTCCAGACAGTAAATAAACCGAGCATATATAGATAAATGACGAGCGCCTTTCACTATTACATATTACTATTTAACATACAAATTGTTGGCGTAAAGATCAAAACGAACTGAAGAAGTACACGTTTTTTGAATTCATTGTCTCGTGCCGATCGATCTGCTTTTTTCCTTTCAAATTATTTACATGTGTGATTGATAATAGTAATTTTATGCTTAATCTGCCATCTCTTCCTCATGCTCATTAGCAATTT
This sequence comes from Alatinidae sp. Z8VKAUB7J3, assembly GCA_010016025.2. Lineage (NCBI taxonomy): Eukaryota > Metazoa > Cnidaria > Cubozoa > Carybdeida > Alatinidae > Alatinidae sp. Z8VKAUB7J3. Next base: position 5,541 of record JAAAKM020006427.1, on the reverse strand, counting down.
TTAGTACTGTTGTTAGGATCAAGGTGAATAATGACAAAATACAGCTCCCTACCATTCGCCCCCTCCCACTCTCCAAGATCTGTTCGTGTCTTGTATATAATAGATCTTTAGTCTTTTAATAGCATAGGGGGACTAACAAACATTGTGTGTTTAAGAAGTTTAATAAACAATTGTTATTCCTGGCTGCACTGGGAATACTTTATTTGGAAGGCTCTCTTTTACTTCCGTAAGTATTTACTTTGTGACGAATCTCTACATTAGAGTTATAAGTCAAGCTTTTAAAGGCGGACGTCACATGCAATCCTACATTCTTTAAACAGGTTCCTCCGTCAAGACTTTTATAACCATATGCTCCCCATATCATCTGGTAAAACGACGCCCGTTCCCTGTTTTAATGAGGCTACCTTTGGCAGATAAAAGCGTATATAATAAAAGATGTAAGGTATATATAAATAAAAGCTTTTTAAAGCTAAAAGGTGAGATTTTTGCTAATAGGATTCTATATTTTAAGCAAATTTTAGTTTACTACAATTGGGATTGGTTTTAACTAGAGCTTCCTGGACATCCGTTAAATTGTTAAAATAAACTTCCCTTTAAGCAGTGGGATTTAATTAACAATTCTTACAGGAAAAATCCGGTTTTTTTTAGAATTTGTTCAGGAGATAATAGATCACCAGTGTCCTTTGCACTACAACATTTCTATTTAAGGTTTGATCAAACAAATAATGTATTAAAGGAAGAAAGGAGACCCTGATAATGTTCCTGGTCAAGCGGCAGCTGAGATATCATTGAGATAGTTGTAAGCTTACTTCACAAACTTTGTTTCTCTTCATTACCGTCTCAAATTTTTTTGTGTTTGATAACAGCAGGGATGTCATTGAACAGTCATCTACGAAATAGACTAAGTTAAAGACTGTAATGTATCTAAATATACGGTTCAAAATATGATGTAATTTTCTTACTATTTTGCGACAATTAAAGGTGTTATTGAAGAGAATTTGTTAGAGACGGATTTACGAAACAGCTAGCTTTTGCTAAGTGTGAGTTTACAAGTATTTTGCAGACATCTTTTCTTCATTGGTGCTAACGAAAAATACCGTGGAGGGGACTCGGGGGAGGGGGGTGAGCACTAATTCTTAGAATTTGAAAAGATTTATACGGGGCTGAGCCCCCTTTTGATAAACCGTTATTTGATATAAAATTTTCTCCTTTTTCAGAGCTTAATAAATTTGGTGTATGTTATCCACAATATATTATTCTATCCATCTAATTGTTGTCAGTAACGTATAATATACTTACGTTTTCCGTCTCACAAAACAGAATAAAAGATTTAGAATATTGCTGAAGTTAACAACCGTATTAAGGAGACTGTCAATTGTCTGCAGAAGAACGAAGTCGGTGCGTTAAATGAAGAGTAGTAGTTTAACAGAAATTGTCAGTGACAATCGCTATGAATGAAGTTAAGATCTGCCTTTGATATTGGCCAAGTCATATAGGTTGTAATGGACAATACGTCTGACTAAATAGTGTTAATATGAGGATGAAGTTATAGTCAATGCGAGGCGCTTGCAGATGATCACATATGCTGCTCATCGTGAGTGGAAGGCGAATTGATGGTAGAAACGTTATATGAATGCTTCCAAATTTTAACGCAAAAAATTGTTTCCTTTTAAAAAGAGCAGACCAAGGACAAGTACCACAACCTATAAGCCCAATACTAATACCATGAATGTTGAGTAAAATCCTAATCAGTTCTTTTGAATCTAAAAGATTATTTCCCTAGAGGAATCTAACGTACTCGAATCTTTGAAGTAGTTTGTAGATTGGCAGTAGCTGACATGCTTAGACTGCTATTCATATTCTTTAACGGACCAACTCCGCGTCTCTGGAGTCCGTAAGCATCTATCGATAAGTGGTTACTGCAACATAGCTCTTTGCAACCGAAAATCTATGCCGAGTAATGAAAAGCACTAAATTAGGTAGCTTGAGCTCAATTGAGAAATTTTGTCTTAATCATATACTATATTTTCCTGTTCGTAGTGGCGTTTAAGTTTCCGATTATCTTACTTGTAATTTTATTGACTTTTTAATTGTTTTAATGTAAGTTATTATAATGTTTCGTTGCCCATTTTCATAAGTGTCGATATTTGAACTTTACTTAAAATATAATTGCACAGCTGCATAAAAAGGGTATAGTATATATATAACCTCCCCTCTTAACTTTTTAGGACATCACCCGTGCCTTAAAGATGCAGCTACTCTATAAAAATCTTTTGTATTTTCATCAATTACGTATGTACATCTTAGAGATTAATAGATCTTCCCCTTAGAAAATAATTTTTTAACAATTTTTTGTTAAATCTATAAGACATTGCATCCAAGGCATGCTCCTTGGTACTCACTTAACCGGTGAGAGAGATATTAGATAGGAAATTCTATTGAAAGGGGCAAAAGAAAAGCACTGCACTGCCAGTCATTTCTTAACGTTTCTTAAGAGATATTAGCGTTAGTGCTTCTGGAGATGTTTACCTTACGATGTCCTCAGACAGTATTTTTGCACGCTGATTACAAGCAGTGATTTTCGTAAAAGTCATTGATTTATAAATGACAGGTTAAGGAATTAATCAAGATTTTTAAAAATATATAAAGTAACTTATGTAGGAAGCAGAAGGACTGTTACTTTGATGAGTCATGGTTATACCACGTGACGTTGACAGAGCAGGCTTTGTGACTCTACCTATATAAAATTAGTGAGGAGCGAGAAGCATGGTGAATCATAGTAGGCTGGAGACCAGCCATAGCTTACTCTGGCTCATAACTTTTTAGAGCTGAAGGTAAAGTCATCTTATGCTTTTTACGGAGGAGTCTTATAATTTTTTAATATTTATCAAACATTTGAGCTTTTACGATATAAGTGTTTTGTTTCATCATCTTGGAATTTTTCGAATTTATGTGCTGTCACGTTTCTTTGTAAAAAAATAGTTATTACACGCTCAAACGTATATTCTTTCTCTATTTTTTAAGAAATTATCTTCATTAATTGAAAAGATCCAACAATAATGGATAAAAAACAAAATATTTCACTTTTTGCTAAAAATGATATAATATGTGGCCAATAAGGTATTCTCTGTCAGAAAAATCAGCAGACAATAATTTCAGGAACATTGTGAAAAAATATTTCATTTTCAGATACGTTTTACACATGTTGATTTCAAGTTATATTGTTCTCAATAAAGAAAAGAAGCTGCATTAACAGTGACATAAGTTTCAAACGTCACAGAAATGAAATACTTTAACCCTACCTTGCCCGATGTATTTGAGGAACTGTATTCCCGAGGGGGTCAGAACCCCCCTACTTTATCTCCAAAATGGCTTGACAGAATTCCTACATATTTGGCACTGATATACTCCAGTTTTATACAGATCTGCACACCAAAGTCCAACAGTCTGTGTTCTGGCAAACTGGAAATATGGCTCCATTCATTGCTCTATAAATTTGGCAAATGTTCAATGAGTGTTCAATACAGACTAAAATATCCTCCGATTGGATGCAACAAAACCCTCATACATCAAAACATACATAATCCTGGTCGTTAAAACTTTCAGAACATCTGAGGCATGAAATTTGGCTAATTCTCCAAAAATTTCAAAAAATTTGACAAAACAAAACACATTTATTACAAAAAACTAATAAGGGAGGCGGAATCCGCTCCCCGTCGGTTTAGGTAGGGTTAAACAGTTGGTTTATCTAAAAGTCTAGTCTAAGGATATGTAGACATGGAAAACCTGCTATAACATTACTACAAATGATTAGCGCAAACATTTTCTAGTTTTTCGATACTGTGCAAGGTTTAACGGCCATGTGTTACGTACCTGATACCAAATTTGATCAGATTTAATCAAACGTTTCAGTTTTTATATATGGTTGATCATCAGAGATGATTTTATATCCGTAACATTTGTCAAAGGACTCCCTTTTACCCATTTCTTTCATATATTAGTGTTTCCTTTGTTCTCTTTCAAGAAAAGTTATTATTTTGCAAATGAGTAATAGGTCGGAAAATACTACCCCCATCCAAGTTGCGTTGCTGCTCTAGTGCCATTGACGGGAAAATTAGTCTACAATATTCCTTATTCCTAACTGAGTGATAAAGTTTGATCCAGCCGACGCCCATCTCGCTAATTTTCTCACTAGTGATGCTGGATTACGTTTGAAAAGTAAAATACCGTGGCATAAATGTGGTATTTAAACATCTTGAAAATCTTTCAAGCTAAAGTTTACTGTCACTATAGGTTAGAGATCTGTTTCCTTGGTCCTAAACCACGTTACCCTGATCTGTGTGGTTGCAAAGTTGAAAATTTGTTGCAACCCTTCCTATTGTTTGTCCCATTTACTCTTCCACTAACAGCATGATTATTCTGAGTCTAAGTAAGCATTAAACCGATTCCTTAAGATTAAGTCTCAAATTCGATTAAAATGAGGTCAAAATTGAGAGCAACTGTTAACGTTTTACGCCTGCGCACCTCTTTGGTAGTAAGATCCTTTGCAATTCAGAATTAACCATCGTTGCAGGTGCGAAATTTGTGACAATCAATTTTTCAAATACTTGCTATACAAAACGTGTTCCTTATCTTTACTATCCAATCTATGAGAGATTGCCACATGGTCATCAACTAACAATATTTTGTAATTCTACAGTTAGCATATCAAAAGGCATGAATAAAGCTTCAATTCCATCCCCATTGTGCAAAAGGAGATGCCATTAGCAGACATCAGAGCATAAATATAATTTTAACCTGCACACTGATTGTATGTTCTAGTATTGTTTTATCCCCCCTATGAAGGGTAAACTATACACTATCCTGCGGATTCTCAGTACAAACGTTATATTTATCAAGATTGATAAAGCCTTTGCCTATTTTGTTGACAAATGACAAAGCAACAAGAGCACATTTTCACCAAGTACTAATTGTTCGCCCGAAAAACCTTATGGTGTTTATCTAAAACAGATTAACCAAAGAATACAGGCTTTAATTTATATTTATGAGGGAATGAAAGTTTAGCTGTCGCAGTTAAATATTATCACGACGAAAAACTTGTAGTAACAAGAAGAAAATTTGTTAATAGTTTCAGACAGATGATTATCGAGACAAAGGTACTTTTTCGTTTTGTCTTTCGAATCTTTACATCTGGAAAGTGTTTAGGCTTCTTTATCAATTTTTGTCATATTAGTAATCAAATTGCCGTTTTACATTGTATACGTTACACGTGATAGTAGATTACTTAACTTAAAGCAGAGGCTGGTTTTAAAGTCTAAGAATATGCGATACGCAAGCTTGTTGTATCAAACAGTATCAAACGGCTTCCTCGTGTGCAGATAATGGCTTAAGGGTATTCAAGAGAGGAGGTGTCGGAAGATTCAAGATATTGTACCAGCTTATTACCTCTTTCGTTTCTACATTCTCACTTACAGAAAAAAATTTAATAACTTCATAATAAGCAGCATTTCCTTTTTGTGATTATCGTGTGTGGGATAGGCT
>JAAAKM020006425.1:0-10512 GCA_010016025.2 Alatinidae sp. Z8VKAUB7J3 | reverse complement strand
ATCAATTACTCTATATTATCAACGAATAAAGGACTATAACCTGAATCTCATTTAGGGTCAATTAAAATAGGCAACCTCCTACGATCTCCAGGTTACCCAACTTGACTCTCAATGATGCCTATTATGCATCTTTAGTTTAAAGCAGGTCTGCTTTGGACATATTTCGAACTGCTTAGCCTAGATGCTGCAATTGGGTAAAACATAATTAGCAACTTTGTTACCGTTCTCCAGTGTTTCAATTTACATATTGCGTAAAACGTTCTTCTCTTTCAGAGGTGCAAAATGTCTAGTGCCAGCTCCATGCGCATATGGCTACAAGTTTCTCTTTGATGTTACCAGTGGGTATTCTTTACAACTAGTACTACTACGCGAGCTGAAAATACCCCAGAAAATGACTGTCAGCTTATACTTAGTGCAGTGCAGTACTAACCAGGTATACGCGGAGACCCTAATTGTTTTCATTGCTCGGGCAATCACGCTTAGTGCTTAGTTTGTAGTAGTTCTTAGATTAATATATGGACAGTAAATTTGGACTGACAGAGCAATATGGCATTCCTAACACATCTACGGGGGGAAAGGGCTCTCTTAGCCAAGGCGTGCTGCATTGCCACCTCATTAACACTGTGCCCTCCCCCCTCCTCCGTCAATAATTTGCCATTAAAACCAAACTGTTTCACAGTAAACAATTAAGCTTCTACTATCTGTAAATGACACAATATATGTAATAAACCTCACGTTGTATAGGTTTCTCCAGACTTATTAATTAATCAATAATATAACACTTCAGCTTACATGATACAAATTTATGCAACTGTTATAAGACTTAGAAACTAAAAAAATACCATGTTTAACAATGAAACTAAGGATGGAGTTGCTGATTCAAAAATGTGTAATTTTGAGCTCTTGTGACACAGGTTAACCCTAAGAGACTTCGTTCTCATGTTATGACAACAATTTCAATAAGATATCTATCGACATTTTTGAGGTATCCCCCAAAGCCACAAACCAAGAATAAAGTGAGAAGAGAAGATTAAACATAATGCCCATATTTCGTCATTTAAATACAATCAAATTAACTGTTAAGCAGGTTATAGTTTTATCATGTGTATGGAAACACAGAACTGACATGATCACATCCTTAATCTCCGTCCAGCTAAGCTTAAACAAAAGTACTGCTTAAAGACTGTGAATGCCCTGTTGTTGCCCAAAACACAAAAACTGTAAAATTCCTTGTTAGCATTTCGTAAAAGTTAGGATCAACCATTAAGGTAGACTGGTATTTTCTCAGTATTTATTATATTTTCGTACATTGGGGTTTTTATCGGTATTTTTTATATTTTCTACCACCAAACTTACTGATAGATCTATATGCATCACCTATCCCAACTATATTTTTGTGTATGTTTCTTTACTGCCTGCTACAATTGTCGTACCTAAGGCCTCTTCTCTTTCCCGATGCCGATCACTAGAGTACCTCTATTTTAAGTACAAATTTCTGTTGCTCTTACAGCTCATTATATCCCGCAAATTATGCCTTGAACTGCCAAACACTGGCCTTCTCCATTACTCTGATAGCCCTTGCCCTGCAAATATACAGTGCCATCGACCTCTACGACTTACAATGCTTTACTCTCTATATATCCTTAAAAGTTCTCCATGACCTACTCAAAGCAGGTCTTTAAATTGCGTCTATAAAATTTCAAGAGATGGTATTGAGCAGCCAAAATTTCGTGTTATATGTACCTATATTGTATATTGTAGTATATATTGCAGTATATAAATACTACACTAACATGTAATGTAACAGTGACTAAATCAAATTAGTGCAGTTATATTAGTTTTGACATTCTGCATTGTTTGTCAGACTGCCATTCATATACATGCCTCCAACATATATGCTATATATGTTGGAGGCATCAGTAATTTGGTTCACATGGGGGAGGGGAGGAACTTGATAAAGTAAGATGGGGGGAAAAGGCCAAATGAGGACTATCGGTGACAGATGGGGGGATGGGCAAACCCGGAGGACGTCATGAAACGTGTATATAGAATTACTTTCAAATTCGGCAAACCGGTTTCATACTTTGGGACAGTTCAAGTTAGACTATTAGTTTACCTGGGCAATGCAGTAATTGTAAAAAGTTGGCGCAATGATTGCTAGAACACACTCGCCCACGTTGGCAACATTTGCACAAACATTAGCAATAAATTCGTCAAGTGATATCTAATCCGGTGTCTGATACGGTGGCTTTGCTTATATGGCAACTTTGAAGCCAAAGAGAGCACGAGCTCACAGAAGTACCATTTAGATAACGTGTAAACACTAACTTTAATGCCTCAAAATATAAACCATTTGGTACAACAGCGTGAGGCGATTGTTAAACTTGTACACAAATTTCATGATACTAAACGTATAAACCTTGAATGTGCATATGCTTGAACAGACTTTATCCCTGTCTAAAACGCATACGCATAAACGCATTTTTACCTGACTGAGTAAGACGATGCAATCTCTCAATCAAAGAGCCCTTATGAGCATTGGGCCCGATTTTGATATTAACCTACATAAACAGAAAAACCACCAAACGGGCTAACTGATAAATAAAGGGCAGCTGGGGCGTCCAAGGGCAACGCCCCTTAATTTAGGCTACTGGGTTGAGAAGCATGCCATGAGGCAGGCTCCACCGCGCAACTGGACTGCCTCTCACGCGTCATGGAAAGAATCGGTATCCATGAGAACAGACACTATATCCATTCCTTGCGAAAAATGTCAAGAGCAAGAAGAGGCACTACTTTCCTAAAATTACGTATCTGTACTATTGCATTCCATCTTAGTAAAATCATAAAGTGGTAGCAAGATGAAAAATAATTAACCTGCTTCTTTCATCCCCTTGGGCTACCAAAATACAGGATTTGTGAATGCGAATAGTCAGATCTTTTCATTCGTAGGGCTAATTCACCGAATAAAAGATATGTAAGCCAGGAAACTGGTGATATCCACTTAGATTAAGATACAGGAAATGGTTTCAGAGTCAATAATGTTAACGTGTGACACAGACAATGGAAGGGGATGCAGATGAGACAATAGCTAAAACTTTGTGAAGTCTGGCCAAAGTATGCCGAAACCCTAAAACACGAATAACACAAGTAAAACGGGGGGAAACGGGCGATACAGCTGAAACTGGGACATAAAAGCAATATAAACAAACCGGAAAACAGGGCAATACGGCCAAAACCTGCAAAAAATGGCAACATGTCCAAACCTGAAAACCAGGGATTGAAAACTAGAAACTGGGGGTGGTATTTGCAGCAGTCAGTGTGCGGTAATCCTTGCTAGATTGTAAAGCCCGATTGTAGTAGCAGCAGTAGTGGTAGTAATAGTAGTAGTAGTACCAACAGTAGTAGTAGCAGTAGTAGTACCAACAGTAGTAGTAGTAGTAGTAGTAGTAGTAGTAGCAGTAGTAGTAGTAGTAGTAGTAGTAGTAGTTGTAGTAGTAGTAGTAGTAATAGCAGTAGTTGTAGTAATAGATGTAGTAATGGCTGTAATAATAGTAGCAAAAATTGCAATAAACGAAGCGTCGTTTAGTACGCGAATCGGCCATTCATACTATTAAATGAGGCTTCAGGCAAATTGCAGATCTTTTAGAAAATTAAGAGGTGTCATTCAAACAAGACTGTTTATGCGGTTCCACCCAAGACGTTTTCTTCTAAAAGATTAAAGTAGGTGTTTCCCCGCAATCTAAGAATGTAGCCACAAAAATATTTAGGCCAACTGTGTCCTCGATACTTGCAAATAAAACTGCAACATAATGGTAACGAAAGTCTTCGAAAATGGTATCCGTTGCTTAAAGTAATAAAAGAGATAGTCAATATAGTGATGCATAGTGTTGCAAAAAATTTCAAAACTTGATAGTGCAGTCTGAGAGCTTCATTGTTAAAAGGACAGAAGCTAGAAACTGCTGCCATTAATATTGACCATCTCAGAAATTCAACGTGTGATGAAAGCAATGATTGTTGGGAATAAGCATGATTCAAAAGAATACAGTATTACAGTATGTTTAAGTTCATTCTTAAACCACAAGAGAAGGAAATTTTTATAATACCTCTGCAGAAGAACAGTGGGCACGGGCATCGATAAACTACAAATTGAGAGGGGGATCAAAAGCATATCATCTGTCGTAATCATGACCGAAGCAAATAATTAGGGTGGTCTTGATAAGGGTGTGGTCATAAGCGGCACTACAGTATCGATGAAACATCAGTGACTACTTTGTTTCTCTGTGCAACTCGATACTGTTAATTATCGCAATGAATAGCAATGATTTATAATGAACAGTCACTACGCAGTGATTTAATACAATATAAAACTTTAAAGAAAAAGTAGATAGGCAAGTGCGCCCTTCCCTTAGGTTGCTACAGCCCCTTGTGTTACGCTAGAAAAGGATTGCAAACTTTTGAGGAAAATGTATATGACCCTCACACAAAATAGGAACACATTTCAGTAACTATTGACGTGAAAAACCATGATTTAAGTATTATATACCATTTCTATGAACATTTTGATATTTAATTTCAACAGCCTAGCCTTGTGATGGGCTCTCTCAAAATGCCGCCAGGAACAAACCTCAAGTCTCGACACATGACGAAATCTTGCAAAGGGTTGAACCTGGTCGACTTAATTTCAATTTTCTATGAATTAAAAGATATCAATGCCAGTGATGAAAAGGAAGTTAAGGTGAGTTTTCAATACCTGTTCAAATCTCGGGAAATACTATAAAAACCCTTCCCAAATTTGAAAAATTGGCTACGGTTCATGTTAATGGGTATTCAGCTTAAGAAGAAATGAAAAAAATGACCTTGCAGTAAAGTGAATGATACACATCATTAGAGTTCGAATAAGAATTCGGGGCGAAATTTCGTGATTCCATTTGACAACAGACTGGTTACATGACATCACGTGATGACTCCTTGTGTGGCAGTGGTTCGTTGGCTTTTGTCTCCTACTTGATATCAAAATTAACGCGGCGCGGATTAAGACATCTCTTTGGTTAGGCTACGATCTACGCAATGTGCCATATTTTTACGATGGAAGAAACTCATGAAACATTTCTAAGCTGACTTGTTGATACAGTAATACGGCACAGGGGACATCAACACCCTTTGGCTGCCGAAACGCAAGTGACCGCAAAGTGTCCTAAGGCTTTCGGTCTTCTACCGCCTCTTCGTGTTTAGGTGAAGAAGTCATGCAAAAGACATCTTCGATGCTTTGTTGAGTGTGCTATTGTTAGGAAGCCACTAGCTTATGACACTTTTTTTACTGAAATGACGAATGCGCTACGGCTATTTGGATATAATCTATTCCACAAATGCCACTGAGAGACCACGGAGGATGGAGGACTTGAGGACTGAGAAGCCGTAGTAACTATTTCCCTTTTGACCATTGAACAGGGGCGTTTAAAGGCACAGAAACTGTAACAATTTAATGCCTTATATAATTAAGTTGCATTTGCGTGCACACAGCGTCAAAAAATCTTCAACGCATGTGCGTGTTCGACTCCTTAAACGGTCTTGTTGTTCAAGTATGCAAAATGTTTGAGCAGAAATTTGGATGGTACCTTCGTATTTACACAAACAAATTATATTTTTAGGACCGTTTTCAAATCAGTATTAGGAAAGGGTGTCACTGTAAATATCACTTAATATGAAAATACGAAAAACCAAGATTCAGCAAATGGATGTGTAACAAGGCAGAGCCTTGAAAAGATCAGTACAATCCATTCAATGCTCGTGTCTTAACAAAACGCCTTCCAACAATTGCTGATCCTGCCCTGCTTTCTTGAATGATGGCGAAGGACACCAATTTTCGCTGAAGGCATGTTGTGTCAGAGTTCTGCAGTGGTGCACTTATTATGTGGATCTCTATTTTTCTCTGGTAAAACCTTTTTTTGCTATACGTACATTTACAACGCTCCAGCGTTACACAATGCATATATTGGGGATTATAAAGTCTCCACTTCTCCACCTATTAGTACCTTCCCACGAGCCTCTTTGGCCCTAGACGAGACAATCCCTTGGAGAGAAATGACAAGACTGATAAACTAACGGAAGCTTTACGACACTCTTCTTTTTCAAGAAAGTACAGTAGGAAGTGCTAGTGTTGGACAAATTAATGACTTGGCAATGGAAAAGTCTAATAATAAAGTAGGGTAATATTTAGAATGGTTTAGAAAAACTTTGTTTCAACTAGAAACGCCGGACGTGGAAGATGCGCAACTCCTATCTTGCGCGCTTTCCCATGAAGAGTGATACTTTGGGGGTGGGGGTGATTATCTCCTCTTAAACTACAAGATTCTGCAAAATATGCTACAATTTTAATCCTTGTTTGTAAACATTTAATGACCAAATAAACTTGACGGACTAATCAAGCAAGATTTGGACTCTTTGCAATGCAAGTGTAGAGAAAGAGTAAGGTTTAATTCATTCAAATTTTCTACATAGTTGTCGAGGATGTCAGAACCACCTTGCATCCGGTCCTAGGTAAATAAAGTTACTCCATCAACTATGATTATAGGCTTGCTGTGATATGCTGTGTAGGCTAGTAGTAATTGAGGTTTCACATGGCGCTTTCACTAAGTCTAGATACAAAAGTCTAGATACACTGGCAATACACTCGACATCGAGGTTCTTACATCACGGATACAGATGCCCTCTCCCGGCTAACAAATTTTCCTTTCCGGACTTAATGCTAGGGCAAGAAGTCAGCGACTGCATGGTTTAGGCCCTAGCCTACGTGTTCATAGGAGGCCTTAAAGGTACAATTAAATGATTTCGAAGGATAGATAGGCCCCCTCGATCAAATGTTTGGCATGACTGTTCTACATCACAACTGTACCTACGCCTACAAATGGTTTTTCACGTCATCTCCTGTCCGGTAATGCTTACGATAGCAAGGTGGAGCATTACCACAATAGCTTGCAATTTAACGGCGCTGACCGGATTCAAACCCACGACCTCATGATTACTAAACCAACGTCTCAACCGTTGAGCTCAAAAGCTAAGGCGGAGATTTTTAGTGTCAATCTTTCGCGAATTCTCCTCCAGTCAGTGGATACGGGGAATTTTTTTTTTCTCGTGTTTCAGCTTTGAGCCTTCATCAGTGCAACATATTAACATAGGATGATTATATTTATTTTCAACAGGGTTGGATTGGGCTTAAAGTATAAGTTATTTTATGTCAAAAAATCAAAGTCAAAAGAAGTTTAAACATTGGATGCTATAACAATTTTTATTTGAATGTAATAATACGACAATGCTAGTTAAGCATAGCCAATTTTCTCTTGATACTTGTCCTTTACAGAGTAAAATCACTTTTGGGTACCACAATCACCATATTCCGTTAACAGTCACACCCCTTTGGATGTTGGCGCACCAGGTTACCGAGTACACAATTACTCCGGGTGCCCCAATCACATTCTTTGTAGACTGGCCAGGGGCAAATGCTTATGGTACCTGCCCTAGAGAAAAGTTTGAAGTTTATTCTTTTTATCAGAAACTGACAGAAGCAGTGAATATAAAAAGACGTCATCAAAGAAATTGGTGGTGTAAGACGGCAGCTATAAAGGTGGTCAAGCAACAATCAGATGCAGTAAAGAAGGAAAACACAAAATATGGTGATCGATAATAGCAACTTCTCCAATCGTAATAACTAAGATATTCCGTTGCCTTAAGTACATGAAACAAGCTACGACCAAATTTCTTAGGTCCAAAAACATAGATTTGTGGAGCAGCTGGCCGCGAACACAGTCAACTTCCTGCACATGTCCCTGCCGCTCACTTCATGATCAGCAACTATCACTTCAGAGTCAACTGATACTCTCTGCTTACTACTGACGCCTAGATTCTCTTTAAGAGGTGCAATACAAAACTTGACTACCTGCTGAATTTCACAGGAAATCCTCATTTATTCACTTTGACAAAAACGTTCTGTAACGTAATCTATTTATTACTGACACGTGAAAACGTCTTAAATTTCCTACAAGATAACGTCGCACGAAGGAGATCTTTCAAAGGATAAACCTTTAGATGGTACTTTTCCAGATACCCCCACCGCCTCATTCAGAGACAAAATCCCCCCACCTTTTCCACAATCCCCCACCAAAATATGCAACTGATGACTTTCAATCTTTTCACCTCAATAGTTATTTACAGATCCAAACTTAAAACTGTGTACGTTATCCTGTGCGACTATATCAGTTTCCACATTGAATATGAGGTTGTTGAGATATTCTTTTTCCATGCAGTTTTAGACAGTAGTGCTGGGGGTATCTGGAAAAGGTGGTGGGGTTATTCTCTTCAGTCAAGTTTTGAACAATGGTGGTGGGGGGTATCTGGAAAATTACCCATCAGTTGTAGTTGCCATAGAGGTTTGGGTATCAGCGTCGGTTACATCATGATATTGAAAGAATCTACGTATCGGTTTTCGATAAACCTTTGACGGAGTTTAGAAAAATTATAGAGCTTATAATTATTAGATAAGTTAACCTTAGACTCTATTTTTCGGTTATCTCTCGTTCCTCCTATTTTGATTTATCGGGCGCTCCTGATGACACAAGTCTCGCTTTCTTATATACTTATTAGGGACCATTCAATAACTATGTAGCGGTCATATGGATGGGCAGCTTAGCTGACTTTGTTACGCACCGTTACATTTCAGCATGGGTGAGTAGGGTCTGAAGCAATAAATTACGTAACGCCTCTGACAAAAATTATATCTCAATATCTCCGTGTGCCAATTATTAGCAATCTTAAATATAAGATCCTCTGAAAGATTAATTAAATTGCGTACATATATATGTTGAATGTTTACATATTTCGGATTCAATTTTCGAATGTACTCCATCGAATATCAACGCGTATTACGTTTATGATTATTGTTATACCTTTTAACGGAGACTGTGAAAGATATTTTTAAGAAGTGATCATGAGTGAAAAAAACTCGACAAAGTCATTTTCCATATACTTGATTTATGGTAAGGGCAAGGGTTCACGATAACGTTCATGATAACGTTTCAGGTCCGGTGTCTTCTTAGAAATATGTAGTGTGTTTTTCAGACTATTCGGTAACGGTGATGGGTGGTTTATGCTATCCGTTCCGGTGCGCAACAGAAGAGTGGGTGGGTCTAAAATAAGTCGATTTTAAGTATTACGTTATTATTGAATGGCTCTTAAGAGTCTTATAAGGCAAATATTTTCATATAATTGACTTTTATTTTGTTGATAATTACACGAGAATCCACATATTGGTTCTTATAATAGGTATTTAATGGTATCTGGCGTGTCATTATTCTCTTACATTTGCCAACTAGCTTCCTTGACTTCTATTTCTCTTTCTACACAAAACATGTGGACATAACATAAACTGGGATCACTGCCGTGAAACAGCTGTACTTTCTTAATTTTCCCTACACTTTTCTGGATATTGATAAATCGAACCTCGATTACCTGAGCAACATGTCCTTCCTTGCTTGAACGATTAAAATGATCTTCAACCAACGCTATTCTTTACGGGGTAGCGGTGCACGCTGCTACATAGAGGGGGGAGGGGGCTTCTATAATTTATATTACATAACTTCTATAATTTTAATAAACTGGAACTAGTTGAGGCCTACAAGTTCAAACCTATAAAAAAACCTCGAAAAATCAGACTTTATCTAACAGTTTTGTTGCTCGCAGTTATCACGCTTCTTATTTGCAAAAAGGCGTACGAAATATTCGAATGGTAATTGCCTATCTGCATTTTTGGCTTAAATATATTTTTAAAGCTTTCAATGTAAAGACGTTACGCTTAACAAACTCAAAGAGCCCCTCCTACATATTAAATCTTAAAAGTAAACATCATTATAACATACTTTCAAACATTAGCCGATAAGACGAAATAGTATCAAAATACAATTGGGGAACGTGAACTAATGTCAATGATATTATGTTAATTTTTAAAGATGTTTGAACTAGTGGGAAGACAGCGCGAATAGTTTGCCCACCATATTTATCATTTGAGTGTATAAAGGCTGATGCAAATACAGGGACAATCAACAACAAAAAGCAAAGGGTAACGTGAGAACGAGGTAAGGTGCGTGATGGCCTGCCCTGATGAAGTCCATGGTGTGCCCTTATCGCTGTAGACATGGAATGACGCCTATTAGTCAAGACTGAGAAATCAGCAACATTATACAAACAATGCAAACATGGGGAATATATGCGTTTGAAATTACTAAAATAACTCGATTATCTGGAAATACATGAAACTGAGGCACCCTCAGTTAACTTAGGATCGTCTAGGACAATTTTTTATAGATTTTGTTGCGAAAGAATATAGATTTTGAGAATATGTGAAAACTATTAAAGCTTTATGAGCGTTTTAAAGCTTTTATCGTAAACTCTACAACTACTGAGATTAACCTAGAATTATCTCAGACAACGCTCAGCCGTTCATGAGATATTTGCGAATTATTT
>JAAAKM020006423.1:0-10512 GCA_010016025.2 Alatinidae sp. Z8VKAUB7J3 | reverse complement strand
ATAATAATAACAATGATAATGATGATAATAATTTTAATCTTCAATTATTTTTATTCAAATCCAATTCCAGTATTCTTTTACAAAAGAGTATACAAGAATTATTGTGGTACATGTCTCCTGGGAGAAGTGGTCAAAAACTTGACTTGGGATAGGAGTGGTGCCCACCCCTACCACGGTAGTGGTAGAAGCTAAGGAAAGAGGAGCATTTGTGTTGTCTCCGACTGTGGTTGGCCATCTTCTTCTTCTTTTTCTTCTCCTACCAAGTTAAAAGATCTGGCTCAGACCATTCTTTATTTCTCTTGCAAAAAATGACAGAAGTTAATCTGATTACAAGCCATTGGTATTGATGCCACGGAATGGCAGCAGACAATCTAGATCTGTTTCTGATGAATAGGTATAAGTGGACAAAAATTAAAAATTATTGTTGCATCAAAGAGACAAGGCACAGTTAATTACCCTAGGGAGATACAAATTAATGGGTGCACACTGCAAGAGGTTAAATCTTTTCCGTGCCCCTACAGTACCACAACAGAAGAAGCAATATTAGAGCCATTGGTCAAGGAAAGGCTAGCCATGGCAACAGAGTAGCTTGCAAAGCTGACCAAATAGTGGAATACCCGAAACATTTCCACACCCACTAATGTGTAAGTTATGAGATCATTGTTTACCTTTGTCGCATAGTTTGGTTGTGACTCATGGGCTTTTAGCAGAAAGGTCGAGAAAAGAATAATGGCATTCGAAATTTGATTTTCACGTGAGATCCTCGGGATCACCTGGAAACAGAGAATTACCAGCAACAAACTGCAATGGCTCTGCGGGGTCACTAGAAGACTGTGAACCCTGGCACACACAATCTTTCATGGACATGTTGAAGGCTAGAGGGCGAGAGGCCTCCTCAAACACAATTGGCTGGAAGACGCAAACAAAGGGGCTGGTCATTCAATCGTGAGTGCTACGAGGGTTACAGAAAACCGAGAAACATTGATGAAGGAGAGTCCTGACAATCAAAGTGTTCCAATGGCAGCATACCACGAGAACAACCTAACCTAACATGTTGCACTTCCGGCGCATTCGTTTTAAATTTTCAACTCCATTGATGACCAAAGATTGGTAGCTAACAACCAACAACGTCGACCCTACATCCCATGACTTTGACCACTGCCCGAATCTTTTGTTTGTAGCGACAAAAATGGCTCTCTATTCGGGCAAATCGTTCTACTGAAACGATGGACTGAAAAAAAATGGTATGTTATTGTCGAACGAATCTAAAGCGGACCAAAGATGCTCAATAATATTGAAGATAATATTGATGGTCTTTTATTGATGAAATTTTGCTTCCTTCATAGATTACTCTATGTTATTGACAATACTTGATCATTTCACCACTGTCATTCGTCATGGACGGAGTAGTAATCCTGGATCTCGGTATTTTTCTTGAAAAGGAGAACGAAACAAACTTAATGGACAAAAATAGATTTACAAAGAGCTAACTACGGTCAGCTAATAGCAAAAGAATCACCTTAAACTATAATTAAATATCTCAACTCGTATATTTGCTGTCTATTTGCTGTCTAGATACTGAACTGACAAATAGGCCAATTGATGTTCATTGATCCTTTGACTTACTAATGGGACCTCAAATAGGACCAGACAACTATGGCGTTCTCAGAAACAGCTAGTTATCAGAAGTCTCCCCTTTGAATCGTCAAGAAAATAATAGATTTGACTAAAATATTTAGCAATTAATTCACGAGTGACCTTAAACCATTCAATAACATTGACCAATCGTCAGTTAATATCTACGAATTTTGATTTCATCAAGATATTGTACATTGCTTTAACCATGACCCACGGACGATCAATATTATTGTCAATATACAGCTATATCGGTATTATTGTCAATATTATTTAACGTCTCTCGGCCACTTATTGAATAGCACATTGAGTAAGTAAGGCGTTGGTCAGAGAGACATCTTGGTACGGAGCAACATTACCAAGTACATCATTTCCATGAATAGACGGTCTCGGTATTGCGCAAAGAACAGGATATCAATTTTCGTACCTGTCTGCGTACTTTGATGATAAAGATGAGATAAACAGAGACATTAGTGACACCGATACAACCTAGAGAGTTCATCACGTACAAGCTGCAACATGATTTCTTGGTCTGTAAGCACAGAGTATGTATGGGTTATCAGAGGCCTAGCCATGATGTTTTTCCTGGCGGGGAAACTAAGAAGACGAGCCTTTTTTTTCTTCACTTGTGCAATCGAAATTTAGAGCTGTGCTGATCCTGTGAAATAAATCACTGCAACCAAAACGAGCATTTTCAAAGGCGTAGCGTTTGGGTTTTTGTCCTACTGAAGCTAATGACTGGGCTTCGTAACCCTGTCTCATTCTGTTCAGCAGTCTGTAAAGTAACCTTACATGGTTCTGCGTTGAGGGTAAGGTTCCCAGAGCAGGTTTCGTGTGCAGTGTAATAACTGATATCAAGTTAGCAGTGCCTCTTACCAATAATTCAGTAGACTTTGTGATCTATCGAGTCTCGTTGAGGGCGGGGGGGTGGCAATTAACCCCCCGACGCTATGCCACTAGTTATTCTCCATCTAAATCAGTTTGGCTTTTTTGAGCATCCTCATTTCTCCTCTATAGGAGCATATCATCTGCAGGAACAACGACAGTGTACAACAGCTATCCAGTACCTCTGTTGTAAATCAGTCGCCTCCGATTGGGTACCTGACGTACTAGCTACCCATCCTACGCAAGGCTGGCAACGTTGCTTGTTAGGTCATTTTCGTAGGATCGTTTTTCCCCTCTATCTCAAATTGTAAAATTACCAAATTTTATTACATTTCCACGTACATAAATACTCGATCTGATAATGAAGATGATGACAATGATACGATGATGATGATGGCGATGATGATGATAAGGATGATGATGATAATGATGATGATGATGATGATGATAATGACGATGATAATAATGACGGCGACGATGATGATGATGATGATGACGAAGATGATAATGATGATGATAATAATGATGATGATAATGATGATGATAATGATCATGACGATGATGTTATCATTATCATCATTGTCTGGATGTCATTGGCAAAATTATGTGATACAATGAGATGATGTAACTAATTTAGTCACGGGAGTTATGTATAAAACTGGATGATTGTAGTTCTTGTAAGATCATCTCCTATTACGTTTCATAGTGTAACCTTCGTCTGCTTTCTTCGTTGAGTTGCTGTTTGTACAAATCCTCACACAAAGACACTTCAGAAAACTTGCCTAAGAAAAGGAATCTGTCTTAAAAATTTAAGATTCGGATGCCATGTTTATACAACTATTATGAAGGTAAAGATGAACTAACAAATCAATTTTCGTTAAAATAGCATTGCTTTTAAAATGAAATGTTTCTGTCTACAGTAAAGTAGATCTCTAATTGTAATTCCTGAAGATTGGAGAGATACAAAAACCATCTGGTCCGAATAGCGCTTTCAGTCAATGTCTGTGTCAATTTTCAAGAAGCTCTAATTTCATATTGCACACTGACATGTGGAATATCGTTTATAGTATAAAGAAACATTTTCAGAAAGTCAACAAAGCCAAGTCAATGTCATACCTGCAAGTATACAGTGATTTCTTTATCGAACTGTTTACCTTTGGCACCAGTCCTTTTTTACGTAAGAAATGATGTGCTCTCGGACCCAGTACTTTCAGCTTTCTCATGGAAATAGTTGAAAACGCTGGTAGGTCCTTCATATCGATCTTGTTTAACTGCCCATGAGTATTATATACACGTTTGCTTATCACTAACTACGGCAATTTATATCTTGGTTATTGTTATTGATAACTTTTCCATATTGCTGACAAGTTAAAAAAGGACGAGAGTAAATTTTGGGGTGGTAGTGAGTTCTGCTTTCTAATGGATTCAAGTTTATGTTTCCACGTCCAAAGTGGACATGTATCAATATCTGTGCCAAAATGTACACGGGCGATTGCTTTCTTATCGTAGGAAAGACCAGGTCTGCATCTATTTGGCCAGTCTGGAGCCAGTCCACATGACAGCAAGAAAACATTTGCTTTGCAGGCCAAAAGGAGTCGTTTTGTCATTAGGCCTATTTAATCTTGTTGTAGCTGACGCTGATAGGTCCAAAACCACAAGCCATTCAGGTAGTCCAAATCGTGATTGGCTCTTTCAAAAATTCAGCTGGGTATACTTTTTCAGACATTTCATTTCATTCATCCTGACAATTGTACTCTGAGGACGAGTTTTAGATGAAAAAACCTTTTAATTACGTTATGTTTTCGCTGTTTCGTGCAATATTCTTGTTTAGTGCAGCAACTACAAAATTGTACGTTCTAACCCGTGTACGTGCATTTTACACATAGTGCCACCTGGATAAATTGAACAGCCCCCTATTGTCCGCTTTCACCCTTCACTAAAAGGAATTGATTTACCATTTGCACAAGCTGAACAAAGAAGGCAGAAGCATTACTAAAACAAAGGTTCTTTGTTTTTACTGCTTGCTGAACAACTTGAATGCATATAGACAACGCACTGCACTTGCACATGCTAGATATTTGTACATTTGAAAGCGGCAGACCACAGGTAGTCAACCAAGAAAGCAAGTCACGTGCTTTTACTCCTTCGGTTTACCCATTGTAATCTTGCAAAGGGTTATTGGCTACATTAAAGACACTTTTACTGCAGAGTTGAGTGCTATAAGACCAAATACCCATTCCTGACGTTACAAAAGGCGCTTGCGTGAGCTTTGCACAGCGGCGTTCTAGGAAAGTGAACTATCCACTGATCCAAAGCGCCTTACGACGCCAATAACGATAAAATAATCAGCTTCAAAAAATGGAGAGACACAAAATTCTAAGCGCTTGCATTAAATAACTCAACACGTAACACTATATATACTAAGTGGCTCATTGGAACAACGATCTGCTACATACAAGCTGTTTCGTGGAACAGCTTTCAGCTTCGTTATCTGAACTTTAAAGCAAAGGAAATGTTCAAACATCTGGGATAGCAAACGTAGAGAAATAACAAAAAACAATGAAGTGATACGCTTATTGAATTGTTGTTTCATACATTATTCGATGCATACGGAATGGTAATTTAAACACTAAATCATTACAAATCCTGATTTCTTACTTTATTTGTAAAATAACAGGAGTTTTTTTTACATGTTGAATTAAGTTATAAAAGCCAAAACTTCATGGCCTTTATAGGATCGATGCGGCGCATGTTTGTACTACCGTATCTGAGAGGCATATCCATCAACAGACTAATCTGTTTACCATCTGTTAAAGGTAAAGATGTGTCCTTCGAGGCTGCATTCTTAGGCCTATCATTTTTTATTGTTGATGTCTCTGTACTTTGGGTAGATTGATTTTGCAATTCGTTGCTTGTGTCTTCAGGGACTTCAACTCCGGTCTCCTCCTTGTTCATGTCCTCTCGAAGGCGCTGGTAACCTTCAAAAGAGTCCATTAAACGTTGTGGATCGTAGTTAGCAATGATTTCTCCCCAAAACATTTCCAAGATGTTGTCATTCAATGACTCGTCCAAGTCGTTGTTCTCTTCTGCCACAGTGCTCTCGTTCAAGATTTCCTCATGAGATATTGGTGATGAAGATTCGGATGTTTGATCTTCCTCGGTATTATAGGACTCTTCAGTAATGTTACTTATAACGCTCCACCTCGCAGCAACATCCCGTCTTTCAGTAACTGACATTAGGGACGCCTTACTTGAGTTACTATTCGGCAAATCATCTTCCAAACATTCAATGCACTTGTTCTCCATCGTCAACTCTTGATTATCTGCACAATCTATACCAGAATCATTCCTACATTTAATCGACAGTCCCCCACTTCTACTACAAATTGATATCATCCGTTCTCCATCTTCGCTTGTTCTCGGTATATCGCGTTGACTATCGTTAGATGATTCCTCAAGATTTATCGGCTGTTGTTTGTAAACGGAGGTACCTGAGTAGTCTTCATTCCTCTCCCAATTTTCCAACAAAGCTGCAGTGTTAAATGGAGTCAAACTGTTGACTAAACTTACATCTGTTACCTCACAAGACACAAATTTAGGTTCAATAGTACTGCAAACCATATCGAATTCCTGTTCACATTTCAGCTGCATCTCGTCGCACTGCGTATTAACAGATTGTAATGATGTTTGACTCCCAGCAGCAAAAGTTGACTTTAGACTGTTGTCAGAAGATTCCTCTTGTTTCGCTTCATGATCCTGTGTTTCATGATCAAGTACCACAATAGTTGTCACATTACTGTCGCTTAAAACAGTTGTTGTACTATCACATAATGAGATGTTTTCTTCCTCCAACACCGACGTGATATTGCCATCCTTTGCACTAATCTTGTCAATGTCATTTTCACTCTTCACCTGTGCAATTTCCAAACTCTCTCGCAAATCTGCAATCTCCATCGAATCTTCAGTCTTTACAACATTCCCAGAACTGTCAAAGTCCTCTTCACATTCATCCTCAACTGGAAGCTTTGGTAAAAATTTGCAAAGCTCTTCATCAGTTGTTTCTCTGAATTGTGGTGGATTGCTGTCTTTATAACGTATGATATCCTCAATCTCAGCCCTTGCAACATTCTGGATCCTTTCTAGTGTTCCATGGTCTTCATCTTTAGAAACAGCACTATGATCAGCTGTAAGCATGTTAGTTAAACTGTCATTGGCTTTTATAGGGGTAGGGTCTTTGTCAGGTATGTTTTCAAAGATATCTTTTAATCCATCAAGTCCTGCATCCACTGCATCAATTTCCAAGCCATCTCTTGTATCAAAAACTGACGGTTGATTATTTGTTGTTGAACATGCTGACAACTTCGCAGATGACACTTCCGTCATACAACAGTCTGCGGTAGACTGCTTTTGTTGTAGGGTTTCAATGTCAGATTGTATTCCAGTGTTTCCATCTATTCCTGGCTCATTCCGTGCTTGGTCATCACTAACCAGGATCCACTTGCCATAGTGATTTTCCAACTGAGAAGGGGCTGAAGAATCCGTCGATCTTTCTTTTGCGTAGAAACGATCAAAGTGCGATACATTCATGAAGAAGTCCTCCAGACTAGGATATATAGCACCTTCTATTACTTTTTCTACTCTGTTTTCATCCGTGATATCAATAACCTCTAGTGATTCATCGTCATCATCCACTGTTGACGTAACTTCTGTAAGGCAGTCGTGATAAATGTCACTCTCTGTTGCATCGCTAGGCTGCAAGTTAACATCTATTGAGGTGCTTTGACTTTTCTTATAGGAGATGTCTTCTAACTTTACTGGGTTATTCGAATCCCTAGTTGTTTTTTGTTGATCACCGGGTAACAGGAGCCCTGCATCCTCTTGAATCAAGTCTTTAACTTCATGATCCACTTCTCCATTTTTGTTTTCCAATATCGGTACAACTTCTATTTGATCATTAGTTTGGATTCCTATGTCCTTTCGAGGCATAGTTTTGCCTCCCTTGTTTTCCATACACTCTGTTACTGCCATTGACACATTACTGTTCATTGGAGCACTCAACCTGTAAAGACCAGATAATAATGCATTTCAGATGGACGATTGAGGGATTCCTACTGATAGATACAAGCAATAGGTGATCAGTTATGACATGACCCTGTAAAGCTCTGTACAAACGGACCCGAGTTTCTAATAGACTTCACTCAACTTTTGTCAAGTCAAACGTCGATCCCATTTGTACACCTTGTCAAGTCCAGCGTTGTCGAGCCCTGCATGGCAAAGTCTGGTGACATTTGAACATGTCTAAATTTGTCGAGCAGGTACTCTCTACAAATCCATGATTGTAAACCTTGTATAGCCTTGTCGAGACCATTTGGGCACTCACTCGATCACCAAGATATCCTAATGACTCTATTAACAGCTTCGAGGGCACTAAAAACTATAGGTTACGCATGCTCAGTAAACCGATTCAAAATTATATTTTCTCGCCAGATAAGAAAGGAATGTGACTTTCTTGGAAGGAGTTTAAAGTCTAGTAAGAAGTAGAAGAAAAAATCGAGCCCGTTTGTACATACAATACTCGACCTGACTCGACTTGGCTCGACAATTGTACAAAGGCGAGTTAAGTCAAGTGGAAAGTCGAGCCCGTTTGTACAGGCCTTTTAAGGGCAAACAGAAGCTCAAAAGGTTACTTAGCGTTCTTCTTGGCAGGAACCGAGGGCTATTGGGGTCATGGCCTCTCCAATTTTCAGTAACTCATGAGTGTTTCCCCCTCCTTAAACTTTTGGTTTGTCCCACAGATAATAGTAGGTGCTTCTTTGATGACTGACTCATTTCGATTCGTTGATTTTATTTGTATAGCACGTTATTCATTCTATGCTTTTGATTCAATAGTTCCTTTTCTATTTGCTTACCGAAACCCCCTGGAGCTTTACTAACACTGTAGTAAACACAGTTCTATTCTAATAATTCGTACGAATAAACAGGGCTGTATTAACGATTGTGAAAGGAGTCAGCAAGAGTTGGATAATCAAGGACGGGGAAACAGAGGAGCAGAGCGGGCCATGCACCCTTTCTAATATTTCCCAAATCTCAATTTTTCCCGTGACCAGCTTTATCAAAATTGGAACTGATTGTGACAGTTATTGTGTCACATTCACAGCAAGATATGCCATATTAACACGAAACACCCCTTTCCACAGAATTACCAATGGCACCTTAGTGAAATGGTAAAAAATATTTTAAGCCCGGTATACTTGGTCCCCCCAATACGCCCGATCTTTCCCCGTCGTTGATAATATTGCAAGGAAGCGGCTATATGTGGTGGAAGCACATAGATGTTATATATGACAAAGTCAGTGTCTTATATCTCTATACCACAAAATAATTGACAGGAATAACAAATATTTGTATTCCATAAAATCTGCAGACTGACTTCATGCGAGCAAAACATATGAGTAGTGAAGAGGAGAGCCGCTTGTCCCTCGGCTCCCTTTGGTTGCTACGACTCATAAATAGAAACTTGCGTAAATTATCAACTAGTTTATTTTCAGTGAATATCATTGTTCCTTATTAAACCATCATCATGGGGGTTCTCTTACCAATCGTACTTTAGTTCTGTACCAGCAATATCCTATTCGACTTTAAATTATAAACAACTGTCCTTTTGATCGCAATCATTTCCCTGAGTGTAATCTTTCAATATTGTCTGCCATGATAAGTTTAGCGATTGTAGGGTTTATGTTTTGCTCATATTTTAATGAAAAACAGAGCAATACAGATGTATTGATTGTTACACCAGTTGCTTCATAAACTGATAAACTTTAGACATTGATCTCAACTTATGATGTCCCAGAGGATCACAAAAATTGTTATTTGAAGCTAACGATTTTATTATTCGTTAAGAACTATCATATCAAGTAGCAAAATACAGTAGCAGAGCTAACAGTCTGTGATACTCAATCTTAATAGAGACACCATGCCCGCGAAAGGCCCGGTAAATTGTAACAGACATTCTGGCACAGGGATCCTGAGCAATTGAAGCGTTGGTCGCCCTCCAAGATTATTTTTACTACACAAGTCCTATTCCAATCAAGGAATTACATGATTATTCTTCTATACTACCAATTTTTACTGTACATTTTATTTAGTCTTGTTTCAATATACACCTTTGCCAAATCTTTAAAAAATTGTAATCATATCCACGCCAGGTTAATTTTTGGACAAATTTGAGCCATAGACTTGTGCACTTCATGAAGTTGTAAGAAAAAACATCGGCCCCAAAACATGCAAAGTGCCACTAAATCTTACAATCGTGAATTCTGTAATTTAAAATCAAAGTAAAGCAGTAAGTATCTACTTTCCTCAATTGGAAATTTGAGTCTTCAATGTTTTGACCAGCAACATTCCAGAAACCGTCGAAACAAAAAAATGCATCCCTCTTCGTTTTGCTATTGGCCTAGATGTAAATAAATAGCCCAGGACTTTACCCTGATCAGAGCAATTAGGCATTTAGACAGTTGCAGATGGCATAATATCTCAGTAAATTAAGTTTCATAATAGTCTAGTCTATTGCATCTTATCCCCAAATGATACTTTGCTCGAATGATTGTTTATTCTCTGTACAGTTCCAACCACGTGGCGAGATATTAAATTGATAAACTAGGGACTATGAATAATTACTCCAAAGTGACAGTTCATCGTTGTTCAAGCCGAAATACTCTACTCATGTCAGTCTTATCAAAATGTCTACATTAGATACTATTTGTTGGACTTCATGTGGATGAAACAATATATAGCTGAACTGCGCTCATGAGAAGATTGTGCTTGGGACATTACTTTGTTTAAGTTGCATCATAGTTTACGTCCCGCAATTGCATATTTTGTGTGCATTTCTAGCCAATCACGTTCTTAGATCTTGCATGTTTGTAACATTTGATCCCTTTTTGTTCTTTGTAAACATGACGAGAGGTTCTTTTAATAGTCATACGAAAGAAG
>JAAAKM020006421.1:0-10514 GCA_010016025.2 Alatinidae sp. Z8VKAUB7J3 | reverse complement strand
TGTATGTATGTATGTATGTATGTATGTATGTATGTATGTATGTATGTATGCAACTTTCCACCAATCTTGCCACTTCAAGGTATGGAGTTAATTAGCGAGACAATGAGGGTAAATCATGTCTAGTATAGGGCTAAAGACTCCCTCCCAAGGTCTCAGACAATCAATTAAATCAATCTTCATCAACCCTGTTAGATGCCAGAGGGATTTTACCTTCAAGGTGGGATTAAGCTAATCACAGACCAGTCCATTATCGAAATACCATCTCTAAAAGGGTTGCGTTAAAAGTATACAAGCCCTTCTTGCCACAAACTTGTAAATGTCTTCGGATGGATCGATGCAAACTTGGGTTTTAGAGTCTCTGAGTAAAATTAAAAGTGTCGTGCGACAACACTTTTGGATATTGGCTACGGAATGTTGAAGGTGACCTAACTGACACAAAAGTTCGAAACGAGCCGAGTGTAAATTACGCACTGGGATCATAAAAACATCCTTGCCGAGTACATTAAGACCAATACTGATCACATATGACATATTTTCAATGACGCATGACTTAACAAATCCGACAGAGGAATATGAAAATGCAGGTGCCTACATAGAGATATGGATTGTTCGCTCCAGCGGTTTCTTAGCATAATGGAGGAACGGGTTAATGGAGTGTCACAAAATAATCACAATCGTTTGCTAAAGGAAGAAACCACGATTAAAAGCCATGAACAAGAAATGTAAAAGAGGGGGGTGGGGGTGGGAGTGGGGGCGATACTTGAACTACACCTTAATAGGGTTTTACTTTACCCTAAGACATGCTTGATCGCTAAAAGGGTCGGGCAATCTACAGTAAGCGCTTGCCTTGAAAAAAAGAGTAATCACAGCGGATAAGATGTTATCGATCTGGGATTATTCAAGAGAGGGAGCATAATAATGAGTCTTACCTGCTGTCATTAGAGTGAAAAGAAGTTGCAACGAATCAAAAAAGAAGAACATGATTAGAAGTGTAACTGATGCTCCAACAGGAAGCAAGATGGCTTGCAAAGACTCTATGGTGTGTGAACCTGCAACGAAAGATAATGAAATTCGGTTACGTCCTTCTACCTATTACATACAACACAGAAAACAAAGATAAATAACAAGCTACATAACTAACTATATAACTAACTAAATCAATGAATATTTAAATACATAAATAAATCAAAAAACGAATAAGCAAGAAGGTGAAAAATAAAACACAAGTTAATCATTTACATATAGATTTAAAACAAATAGGTAATACGTACATCACCATTATATCAATAAATGAGAAACTACGAAGCAGCCACCTTAATCAATAGAATAATCAGCATGTAAAAAATGTCTCAAAACATCATAAAACATGAATAACGAACAATTAAACTACTAGATAAATATATCAACCGATTAAAAATTTAATTAACAACACTAATATGTCAGTAAATTAGTAAATACGAAATGCACTTCTATCTGCACATTGCCAATGCATATACTGCTAGTACTCGCAAAGGCATTATGCCATGCATGAGTGACAAAGCTAAAGTTGTGCAAGTTGATGTTGACCATCATCTTTTGAAAATAGTGCTTTACCTTACAATCTGCCCTTGGACATTTTGTGAAAGAAATAGTTGTGAATTGGGTAGAATCGGCACAAAGCAAAACATAACGTATCTAAACTGAAATCGTTTGTAATAAATTAGCAAAGCATGCCCCCAAAGTATATGTGGCCTTCTGAAAAGTAATTCTTTGATTCATATTTATTCAAATCATATATCATATTTATTCAATTCAACTTTGTCGCACCATATTGATATAGATATAGAAAAGTACAGCACTAAAAGCACTACTTCACTTCCAAACAGTCAGCAAAGTGTTTACTTGATATACGATCTCAATTATAACCATGAAAAGTGCTTATACTACACTAAGTACGTTATTGTGACATACACTGTTAGATGCCCTTGTAGGAGGAGTATCAAGAAGTTTACCTTGAAAACTCGCCCCAAACATAGTGTTTGCAGCGGATGCCTCGTCGCCCTCCTTCCCAGCAGAATTTTCAACTTTGATTGCTCTAAAGTTAAAAATTTGGATCAACACATCAATACAATGCTAGTTAAGTATAACACTAGGGAACAATGTGACCTATTGCAACCAGTTGCTGCACTACTGTAGAAACCCAAATCACCAACTGAAGCTGCTGGTTAACTCTGCCAGGATCTAAGCCTCCATTAAAATATATTAATAGCCTGTCGTTTACGATGTTTCAGACCAAGGATGAGGTTCTCTTAGCCTAATAGGTTCAGCCAATAAAAAAAGAAACTCCAAGTCATGTAGAAACACAAACGCATGTGTACCCATTTTGGTCACCTAAAACCCATATATACTTAGTTGAGTACATGGTACAAATAGTGATGGAAATTGATAATAAGTTCTTTTTTAGGTTAAGCTACTATTCCTCTAATAAATGAAATTAAAAATTTGCCAACTACACTTTCTCCGCAAGTTGGGTAGCCCGTAAAATATACTCCATCGCACTTTTAAGAAAGTCTACCCTAATTCGGTATAGTGATGAAATAAATCTGTATAAGCTGATAGCATTTCAATTTATCTTTCAATGCATAATCACAATGACCACATATTTGTAGGGTATGAAGCTGTTAGTGCTATTATGGACTTCAGTTATCAAATACTGGACCTAGTTGAATTTCACACTCTGAAATGTATATGTGATTGAAAATGGAGCTAATTAAAGATAACAAGAGCACCGAAACATGCTATTTAGTTTGGGTACAGCTATTTCTTTTTATACAAACAGTTTGTGTACTTATCACTTGGATTTTCACGTCTCTCTATATAATTTTCCACATATACTTGTGTACCACGTAAAACAATTGTTGAAAGTTAGCACTCCTACATTTCCTTCTGATCAGTCTTAGCGGATAACACAAGAACATCAACCATATTAGACTTTGACTTTTTGTGTTCAGTTGTGGGGTGGACACAGAAACATCAGTAAATCACTTAGAAGTGATTCCCTATTCTACAGATGAAGTATAACATACCTTGGGTGACAAGCTGAACACGTTTCTTTTAGTAGAAGGGAACATATTGCCCATTTGGCACTTTTTACGAACTTCCTATCTTCTTTTGAATCAGTATGCTATTATTTGACTCACAGTGAACGAGTCTGAAATAACAGTTTGGTCATTGTCAATAAAAGATAATTGTTAAGACACTCTTGTCCCCGATGACCAGTAGCTCCACTGAATTCTTTGTGATTTTGCTTTTGGATAATTAAAGCATCCTGGTACTAATAATACAATTTTACTAGATGGATGCTCTTTGGCAGCTATGAATACTAAATATGTGATAGACGTTCCCTAAAGGTACAAACTTTACTCTAAAAGGGGCGCAAGAGAACATTTAATAGAAGACAATTCACATAACACATAAAGATCACATATCAGACTGATTGACGAATAACAAATGTTGACAAGAACCCTAATTCGGCTAGATGAATTCTAATACACATCTTTTAAATTTTACTAAAAGATTTTAATACTTACGTGGAAGTAAGATATCTTGATTTTTATTAAATTAAAGAAGGAAAATGCTCTTAAACGTAAAAAAAGTGAAATTCACTATTGAAGGGAGAAAATAATATAGATCTAAATATTTAATTTTTTGCAAACTTTCACATTTTCAATATTTTCTTTCACAGTGGCTCTAGTAAGAATTATACAGGATTTATAAAGAGGAACACATGTTTTCTGCATAATCAAACCACTACACCCCTTAATTTATTCACATAATTCTACTACTAATAATAAACAATAGCAATTATGGCTTATATTTTAGTTGGAAAATTGAAATTTGCAGTTTCTATTCATGGGTGATTTGGCTAGGAGGGAAGTTTAAAGGCTAAAAGATAGAAAATATGAAGATACTGCAAAGGTACGATTTGTGAATGGGTATTGTTGTTTTATAAATTGCCATGCCTCCTTCCATACAATTTTAAAAAGTCATTGTATTTTCAATTAATAATTTATATAGATTATCAACATATAACCTATTATGGGAACACTTCATATGTTTAAGATAATTAAAAGCAAGGGTGACAAGGTTCATCATTATGGAAAGAGTCAACCAAGTAAGCAAAAGTGCTGTTAAAGGAAACAAATGAAATAACTGGGTTTTGCCGAGCCCTACAATGACTTGTAGATAAGCTCGTACATTATAATTATATGTTAGGGGAATAAGAAATAGAAATTACTATAATGAAACCATTTGTAGTTTTATGTATGACCCAAACACACACTTCTTTTTAATTTTGACAGCTTCTCATCATGGATGGCTTCTATCAATGTTTGTATTGAATTATATTGAAATCAATGAGCAGTTGGATTAAACCAATAAACTGAAGTCATTAACAATAAAAAGGACTACATTGGTACTTCGGCTAACTTACTACATTTCACTGTCTTTGAAATGCTAGTTAACACCAGTTAATTGTAATTAACTATATAATATACCTACCGAAAGCTTCCATAAACAATCAATGACATTGACACCACAAAAGTTGACAGTCTTGATGAATCTAATAATGATATCATCCTGAGAAGAAGAGGAGATAAGTAAAAGTCAAAATATATGAATATGGCTACTTTACAATATTAAAATGGATCTAAAATATTGAAAGCTTCACAGAACAATACCCAAATACAAAATAAAGTGTGATAGAACAATAGTCTTACTTCCCTACGCTTTTACAGGTTTTTGGAAAGTACTAAAGTTCTTACCCTTGTCAAAGTAGTACTTGAACAACTACTTCTCTACTGGTAATTATAATATCCCCTTTAAATATATACTATATGTGAATTGATAAACATATAAACAGGTTTACAATATTTTTTTTAGCTATTTTTTTTCATTGAGATAGAATTCTTTTAACATTTGGTTACTAATTCCATAAACATGTCGAGGATCTAGCAATGAACTGCCAATTGGAGACACAACAGTATACCCAGGACCAGGCCATTAAAGAGTATACTATTATTATTTGGCACTTCTGATGGAACACTCCAATGCCAAGCATCGGCACAGAACATGAACTTAGAAACTCTTTTGAAGACAGCCAACAGTTAGCAGAGTTTCTGTCCAGCTAGTGCTGTTATGAAAGAGGGTGCTACAGGTTCAAAGACCAGTATTGTGGCAAGAATGCAAGATGGCATATATACTGAAGGTCAGGAGGATGAGGTAGTGGCATGAGCCTGCTGGGAAGTACAATGTGCAGGCCCATCAATCATCCCCTATATGTACTTTAAAACTAGAACATCAAATGAGTAAATGCAACTTCTGATCCTCTGTGGTCCAGTGGATAGTTCACTTGCTTTTTATGCTTGAGGGTATGGGTTCCATTCCCCGAAGGGCTATTGGTGAGGACAGGAAGGGCATCCGGTACAATTCTGACCTCATCACATGAACATTTATCTGAAAGTCTTGGGTAAAAAGAGGTGAGCATGACCACATTAAATTTATGTCAACTTGACACCACAGTGCATGTAGAAGATGGGCACTTAACTGCACCCTATGCAGTGACACAGATGCAAAAGCATGCAGAGTACACAATATAGAAAAGGGAGGACAGGGCCCATAATTACAATCAGAAGTAACCCCTCCACACCTACAAATATGGGCATAAGAACTCCATGCAAATGTGGAAAATGAGCTAGCTTAAGTTGCCAATCTTGACAAGATATCACCCTGCATTCAGGGAGAACATGCCCTCTTCGGGTAACCCCAGCCAAGAGACAAAGAATAAATGACATTCCCCATGAATATGAGAATGTCCTTCATGGCCCAGGCCTACTAAAATGTGAACAATGAAATTCCACACCAGCCATACCATCCCACCAGTGTGTGCAGACTGTCCACTACCACCACTCCCATGTAACTAGCATCCAATCTACTTCACCATAAAATCCAAATTACTGTAGCAGGACCACCAGGTGTTATCTCAGTCCATGACAACATACTAGTTAAGGGCAATAGCCCAGTGGAACCCGAAGCTAACTCATGGGGATGGCTACAACAACTACCAGAGAAAGGTAATAAGCGGAACCTGAGAAAATGCACATTGGTTGCCTCAGAAGTGAAATGGTTTGATTGAATTTTTCTGCAAATGGAATGTCAGCAGATCCTGCAAAAATTGAATCTATTAGAACTCAGGTCTAACAACAGAACTGTGAAGACACAAAGAGTTTATTATAAGAATGCAAAATTCATGTATGACTCTGGTAAGGCATATACCCAGATGACCAAACCCCTCGAAACGATTTTGTTGGTCAAATCAGTGTGAAGCTCCCTACCAGAACATTATGAATGCCATGACAAGTGGAATGTCTTTAAGGCCATTTGACCCTACCAAGCAGACAATTTATGTAGCTGATGCATCATCTGAAAGGCTAGTTCCTGGTTATAGCTAACGAATTGAACCAGACCAATTGTGGAAGCTTGTGGACCATACAAGGAGATCACCGAAAGGCTTTGACCAAAAATACTCCCAAATAGAGTGTGAATCCTCGGCACATGCTTCTAGATGTATGAATTCCGATATTACTTCAAAGACCAGGATTTTGTATCCTACATAGGTCATCACCTACTCATTCCAATGTGCAGCAAAAGAAAACAGTCTATCTCAGGGTGGAAAGACACAGAATGAGTGTGCAAGACCCCAATTACAGCACGAGGTATATCCCTGGTAAATCAAATTACAGGGAAAAAAGATATCTCACTTTACTCCATATTATTGCTGCGATCAGTGTACGGTGAAAATGTTTAGCAAAATGTCTTACTGTTGAATCTGTTACTCAATGCATTATTCAAACTAATAAAAAGAAGATATGAAAAATCACGAGACATGTTTAAGCAACATAGTTCTCATAACCTTAAAAATATCTTATCAGTTAAGCTAATAGAACTTACATAAACCTTAAGCTTACATACCAGCTATAATTGTCTCCAGTCTCAATGCCACCATCAGTTGCGGGACCAATCTTCATTGGTATGTTTTCACTGACTGGAGAAGCCATTTTGACTCGGTAACTTTATTGTCTCTTATACTAATGTCAAAACTTTACAACTCCATGGCCACTTATTATCTACAGCAGATGTTTGTGTTTGATCTACAAAAATTAACAAAGAAATAATTTGTTATATCATACTTAAAGTTGTAGTGTTGCCACTACCTTCTTGCTTTCGTAAGAAAATATGTTTTAAACTCTTAGAATTACCTTACAATCAGCATAAATAATTCCAATAAAAGAAGCATAATGGTTCTAAACACCTTGAAATATCCCTATTTTTAGTAAACATATTTGTATTGTATGTAAGACCATAATGTTTAAGCAGAAAATGTATCACTAGCATAGATAAAATTCACAAATGTACACTACCAAACATCAATTTTCTTACTTTTCCTAACAGTTGCCCTTTTGTAGGAAACAATTTTCTTGTAAACCAAAAACATTTAAGGTTTGAAGTTTCATAGCCACAGTAGGCTCTGAGATGTTATTTGGAGACCCAGAAAAAGGTCCTACTTTAAAAGGCTAAAAAAGCCCATACCAACTAGGGTTAAAACTAGTACTACAATGATAACAACAACAACTACTGCTTCTACAACTACTACTATGACTACTGTTGCTACGACTGCTGCTGTTGCTGCAGCTCCTACTAAGATAAATTTACCATTGTTACTGTTGTTGTACCTCTCGGTCAATCAACTCCATCAAAGCCTCAAGCCTTGTCAACCTCTTATGCGACCACATTCTCATTATAGCCTGTTTGAAAACTAACTGGGGTCAATGTTATAAACTTCTGAAACCTTACTCTTGTAACTCCGTAAATTGCTTGTGTAAATTCCAGTGTAAAAATACGTAGTGTAATAAAACTTTTCTCTACACTGGAATTTACAGGGGTAAGTTACAGTAGTAGGCCTTACCCATGTAGGGCAAGGGGATACCCCATCCAAGGTTGTTCTGTTATCTAGTGACAAGAATATAGACACGAAGCAAGTTTGTACAGAAAACAAGCAAGAGTTCAGACTTGCTCAAGTTAAAATGTAACTTTATTTCTACTGTGAAGTTAGGTTCTTAAAATGGGTGGGTAACAGCATTTTAAAATGCGGTCGTTTCATAATATATCATGCTCATCAACCTTTGAGATGCTGAATTTTATGAAGACATTTGCTTCACACTACTGATAAAATATGAAAAAATGTTTGATGAATGGGTGTCATAAAGGGGTTCAAAGACCCACCCGTATCTTCTACAGTGATAATCAGTATATGTTAAAACAGGCTATGGTGTAAACATTTCTAAAATTTAATTGAGCATCTATCCTTTAAACACCTGAAAAAAAGTTATAACATTTAAACATTTCTATTACTTGAAAATATTTCCCTTTACTCTAATCCCCAACCCCTGCTCTCTATTCATAAAAACTATATTGTTATGTTTCATGGGAAGTCCAGTAACAAAAGACTGAACATTATATTTTTATATAATACTTCAGAGTACTGAAAGCATGCTTCCAATTCACTGTGTGTAGGAAAGGCATCTCTGTTCTACCCTCTTCTCAAATTTAATCTCTTTACTCTTTTACGCCTTTAAAGAATATTTCAGTACCCACTTTACTACCGAAGAATACCTAATGTAGATGATATGAAACATTGGAGAGAATATATATTAATAGAAGAATATTTTAAAGACACAATGATAACCCTAGTTTTACATATTCATCTGACTTTCATGAACCTATGTATGTGCAAGGGCAAAAAATTGTTTGATATAATTGACATAATGAGTGTTGATATAACCGTATCCTTTTGGAAGAAGCACATAGGGTTACATTACAATGATCTTAAGTCAGCTTGTTTCAAGAACTCATTCAAGGTGCCGTATGCATAAAAAGTTCCTTAAATTAAGTGAAAATTCTTCCTTAAGGGGTTAGGAAAAATTCCTTAGTGGAGAAAATCTATTAAGTGAATTGCATAAATGACCTTAAGGGTCTCCTTAGATAAGGATTTTCCTAACTATTAGAGAGATTGCCTAACCTTGTTCTATTTTTGGTAGGCAGTAATGAACCAATGAAAATCATGATTTCGATTTCTCAGCATCAAGAATTTGGGGTTCCCTAGCGAGAAGAACATACCAACATTGCATGCATGCTCTGAGCACAGAAAAAAAATTTTTCTTCTGTAATAATAATTTACTGAATAAGAAAACAATGCCTAACTGGAACTCTGAGGAAAGTAAAACTTTGGTCTGACTTAGTAAGACTCTTCATTTGAAATAAAAACCTTGGCTATCACACTTAGCGGAAGTGCATTGGTAGAATCCCTCTAGAATGGTAGCATTACTGGGGTCAGTGGAATCTTGTCAATTGTGTGATTGCATAGTTAAATTTTAAGTATATACATGTAAGGTTGTCTGCTTGGACTTCTTAAGTATAACTCTTGATGGAGTATAAGATTATTCTTTTGACAGTAGCCTTTACACTGCACTTTTAGTAAGCTAGTATGAAATATTGCCTCTAACATTCGGAAAAGTGGCCATTTGAAAAGAAGTATAGACAGAACTTATGCACACGGTGATTGAAAATCTTACCAAATGGTTCATCCATTCTTCTTAGTAGAGTGTTACATGATCAACAGTGCAACAGGCTGTGCTTTGGCATATGTTTTAGTATGTGCATGAAGGTATAGGTTGATACTGCATTCATAGTTTCGAAGCAAAGCAAACCTATGCTCGAAGTAAAGGAGTAATAGTGTGGTTTCTTTGTTGATGGGGCTAATTTTGTCCAGGATAAGATTTGTGATGAACAGTATGCCACCGCATTTAACATTTCTGTAAATAAGTATATCCTATCTTGCCTGACGTTTACCCCTGTCCCTATCCAGATTCTACTCTAATCTACTCTAGAAATAAAACAAACTAGATTTTTGTGCTTTTTGTGGAATGAACTAGCATTTATCGAAGTCAACAAAGTCAATATGATAGGACCTGCTCCTGTAAAGTAGTGTACAACGATCCATTTCTCGAGGCAAAACCTCTGGTAGATTTCTGGACCATTCAAGATATTCATTGGATTTTCATGGTTACAAGAATACCACATCTCCTTAAAGCATATATATTGTATTTCATCTGCTTTAAATATACAACATAATATAGAAAAAGAGCCAGTCTGTCCCATGACTTTACTTGTTACTGATTTCTCTTGAAGCTCGTGTTTTCTGATTTAAGGACAAACTTTTCAATTAAGGAAACTAAAGTGGTACCTTAAACTGAAGGAAGATTTTAGGAAATTTCTTACTGTAAGTTCCTTAAGTTAAGGATGACAAATTTTAAGGATATTCTTAAAAGTGAAGGAATTTTAACATTTAAATAAAGATGTTTTTCTGCACAGGGGCCAAGGTAGCTAAGTTACTGCATGTGTAACTTGTGCACACAAAG